>MDKI01195999.1:0-22770 GCA_005239505.1 Nicotiana paniculata | reverse complement strand
GCGTCACCACCGCACTACAAGTCTGAGTAAGGGTGACAGTAGCTAGATCTTGGAAATCAAATTTTCTGGACTTCAAGTCCTTCATCATCTTAGCGTAACCTGGCATTTCTTTCAACGCATCAATCAATGGGATATTTACCTATATTGCTTTAGTATGTCCAAGAACTTATTGTACTGTTCATCCTTTTTTGTATTTAGCTAGCCTCTGTGGGAATGGAGCTGGCGGTCTCTTTTTCCCAGTGATTTGGGACTTTTCTTTCTCAACCACCACCTCAACTACCGATTCCTGGGATATCTCCACTTCTTTTTCAATCTCACTCTGCGCACTGGGTTCTCCTTCAGTAGGTTGCACTATTACCTTGGTCAAATTTGTTGAATCATCAAGCTCAATCGGCTTGGGTACCAGTGTCTCAGCCTGCCTGCTTTCACGATCTCTCTCCAGTTCCAAGTTTAAGTCTCTGCCACTACGAAGAGTCACTGCCATCAGCTGCCTTGGGCCCTGTACCATAGGATTTACCTGAGTATCTGCAGGTAGAGTTCCAGGAGGACGATTGTTCACTGCCATAGATATCTGGCCCAACTATACTTCAATATTTTTAATAGCTGCATCATGGGCATCAACTCTTTCGCTGATCTTAGCATTTGACCCAATAATCTGCTGCATCATAGCTTCTAACCTGGAGAACCCATCTTCTTGCCTTCCCCCTTGTTGTTGCTAAGGAGGGTAATATGATTGTTGCTGATTCTGATGGTTATACCCGTGCGGCGTCTGATATGGTGCTGCATTCCCTTATGGTCTCATGTCACCCATATTTCCATTATTCTGCTGTTGGTGAGGCGGTCTATATGGTTGTCCTTATTGACCCCAGTTCTGCCCCCCTTGTCTCTGGCGTTCGTAATTTGACACATAATTCATATTTTCTGGATAAGGAGGCTGATGGCATTCTGCATTCCAATGATTACCAAGTGGTTGACTAATGCAAGATGTGCATAAGCCTCCATTGGTTGTGTCTACAATGTGTATCTGCTGCTTTTGTCCTGATTCCTCCCCCTTCATAGTAAGTATGCTCATCTGTGTTATTAAGGTGGCCACGTTCTCTGCAACAGTATTGGATGGATCGAATGGCACCGAGTGAACTACAGGCGTAATGGGTGCATTCCTTGTTGTCCATCCTGAATTCTGTGCCATTTTATCAAGTAAGATTTGACTTTCTCTCCGCTCAAGAATGCTCCACCAGCTGAAGTATCAACATTTGCTTTAACAGTATCAGCCAAACCCATATAAAAACGCTGCCCCAACATCTGCTCTGGAATACCATGATGTGGACAGATAACCAGCATCCCCTTAAATCGTTCCCATGTCTCTTGCAATGTTTCAATTGGTTTCTGTCTGAAGCTCAAGATTTCATCAATTTGTTGGGCAGTCTTGTTAGGTAGATGAAACTTGTTTACGAATTGCTTAACTAACTCCTCCCATGTGGTAATTGAATTTATGGGGAGTGAGTTTAGCCAAGTCTGAGCAGCTCCAGTCACTGAGAATGGAAACAACAACAGTTTTATTGCGTCCTGGGTGACGTTAGGCTGCCTCTGTGTTTTGCAAATAGACATGAAGTTTTTCAAATGCTGCTGGGGGTCTTCGATGTATGACCCTGAGAATAGTCCCTTGTTCTGCAATAAGTGCAACATATTATTTGTTATCTGGAAGGACTCGGCCTGTATCTGAGGGACTAGTATCGCAGTGGCCAAATTCTCAGCTGTGGGTTGTGCCCAGTCATATAAAGGAGCCTCTGCCCCTATTTGAGCGACTGGGTCTACCACATCATCCCCATGATTGTTCCTGTTGTTTAGATCTTCCATGTCGGGTTCAATTTGTTCAATCGGTGGCTGCTGTTTGCTTTTCCGGTTGGTTCGGTTTAGGGCCTTGAAAACTTTTTCGGGGTCTGATAAGGCTTCAACTACTTCACCAGTTCTCGATGAGTTTCTAGGCATGCACCTGTACCACCAAGTTAGCAAACGTTAAACTTTCAATGTATAAATGAAAATTTGAAGAAATTTGACTATATTTCAGAATTTTGTATTTCTTCCAACTCAATTTATAACACCGTTAATTCCCCGGCAACGGCGCCAAAATTTGATCACGCTCAACTATGTCTAATAAAAGACTAAGCGGGCGCTGCAAATATAATCCGGGGTATTTCGCCCAGAGTCGATCCCACAGGGAATTGACGTATCAATCAAGTCTTTAGAATATGCAACTTTTACTTAATCAATTCTCTCAAGACTTTTGAATATTAATAGATGATGTTTTACTATTTCTACTGACAAAATTAATAAACTAACAATTACTAACAATGTATTGTAAACAATTATGATAAAGGTCTAAGGCTATGGTTTCCCCCGTTGGTGAACTCACTTCTCGGATACTTCGTATAACTTGATTATCTCTATCAATCATGAACACCCCATCTACCATAAATCTCTCTCAAGTAATTATGATAATTTACTAGACGCACTCTCTCAAGTTACGCTAGCTAGATCGCATTACAATTCACTTAGATTGCACCTGAAGTATCGTTATCTCTAATCCAACCTCTAAACCCTCGGTTATGACTTTCGTCTATACTCCGGGAGTGGTGTTGTTCAAACAATTACCTAAATATGCACTCTCTCTCAAGTAGATACATAATAAATAGGCACAGCTAATTGATGGCCATTCAATTAACTACAACAATAACGTAGTTGAACAAATAGAGATGAACACTCAACCAAACTATATTAATATCACCATAAATTTATCCTCCAATGGGTTCCACCAAAACCCTAGATTAAGAAAATTAGCTACTCATATTCATAAGAAACAATTCTAAAATAACTTGCATAATTGAACTACAAAATAATGAATAAAAGCTATAAAAATCAATGTTTGCTTCACTGAGTAGTAGCCCACAGGTTTTTCTTCACTCCAGTGGCTTCCTCCCTTCAAAGTTGTGTTCTTGGGTCTATTTATATGTTTGGGATAAACCTAGCCGTGTAGGAGACTTCTATTCCAACCAGGAAACACTTAAAACCTTTAAAACTCGGAATTGACCGGACAGGGACCCAGGCGTTAAGCCCCAAACGCCCCCTTATCGCCAGGTCAGGCCTGGCGTTTGGGCTCTAACGCCCCACTAATGCCAGGCATGCCTTGGCGTTAGGAGCCAAACGCCCCCTTAACGCTAGGCTTGCCCTGGCTTTAGGGCCAAAATGGCCGGGTAAAGCCCGGGTCACTCCTTTTCGACTCTTGAGCGTATTTTTGACGTTCATGCATCCATTTAGCTCGGTTTCCATCTCCAATGCACCTACACATGAAATAGACTCCATTATGCACATGCAAAGTGTATTTTTATCATTAACGCTCATAAAATGTAAGGCACATAACGTATTTAACCATGAATTCAAGCCCCACATCAGATGGGTTGGACGGGTCAAATGTGTTTGGGCTAAAATTACCACCCCTGCCGATTCTAATTAAACGTTGCATACCTCTTCCTTCGCAAAGTTAATACAGACAATGAAAAACTAAGACTAATTAAAGGCTGCAATCAATAAGGGATTTTAACCTAGCTATACTATAATAGAAACATATTTACCATATTTATTTAGGTTCCTTACTAATTACTTTGTATATCTATATTTAAAAGTTATATACAAAATCATAAAATAAAAAAAAAGATTCAAGATCCTTTTTGTAACGACCCGACCGGTCGTTTTTCTTTCTAGAATCCCGTACCCCTAAATATGACTTCCCGTACTTGCTCTTTCTGATTTATGACTTGCGGGGATGGTTGGTTCGGGATTTGGGAGAGTTTGGAGTGAAATCGGAACACATGGTTCATTAAGATTGACTTAAAAGGTCAAGTTTGACTTCGGTCGACATTTGTAGTAAACGACCTCGGAATAGGGATCTGACGGTTACAATAGGTCCGTATTACGATTTCGGACTTGGGTGTATGCTCGGATCGGGTTTTGGATGACCCGGGAGCGTTTCGGCGCCTAATAGTGAAAATTGGTTCATGAAGGTTTTAGAAGTTCTTTAATTTTGGTTTGGAACGCGTTTTGGTGATATCGAGGTCCAAACAGAATTTCGAGACCAGAAATAGTTTCGTAATGTCATTTAAGACTTGCACGTAAGCTTTAGTGTCATTCCGACTTCATTTGATAGGAATCAGACGAATGGAAATCTTTGAACTTCATGAGTCAATACATGCGTTTTGGGGTCCGTTTCGTAGTGTTAAAGTTATTTTGGTGTTATAATCGCTTGAGCGAGTTTGTTGAGGTTATTAGACTTGTGTGGGTAGTTGGTGTGGAGCCTCGAGGGCTCGGGTGAATTTCGGACGTGTGGAAAGGGCTCTGGTGTTTTGGGCATCAGTTGCAGGTCTCGCAAATGCGAACCTCGCATTTGCGAGAAGGGCTTCACAATTGAGAAGGGGCCCGACCAAGATAGTGATCGCATTTGCTATTAAAATTCCGCATTTGTGGTTCCGGCAGAGTTCGCATATGCGACTCTTTGGTCGCATTTGCGACCCCAACAACTGAAGGCCAAGCTTCGCATTTGTGAAGGATTTGTCGCATTTGCAACCCTCACATTTGCAAACCCGGTGTCGCAAATATGGCATTAGAGGCCTGTGCCCAGTTCATTTAATACGGGACTTAGACCAATTTTCACAAATTTTCACTCACTCCTTGGGCAATCCTTAGAGCTAATTGAGAGGGATTTTCACCTAGTTTTTGGAGGTAAGCAATTTCTACCATATGTGAGTTAAATACTTAGATTATGGGTAGATTAATATGTAAAAATTTGTGAAAATCATGGGTTAGAGGAAAACCTAGGGTTTTGATAAAAATGGAGTTTTACCACGAAAATGGTTATGGAACTTAGTGAAAATTATACATTTATGTTCTTTTAGGTTGTGGGTAACAAATTTCTTCAAACATTTTCGGAATCCGAGAGTGTGGACCTGGGGATAATTTTAGGAATCTTGCAATTTGGGTTGGAAAATCATTTTTATAGTGAAGATATGAACTTTTGAGCTTAGATTAATTAGTTTATGTAATGTTTGACTAGTTTTGAGTCGTTTGACGTCAACTTTGGAGGTTTGGGCACGTTCTTGAAGTGAGAAGTAAGATTTGAGACGAGGTAAGTCTCTTTTCTAACTTTATAAGAGGGAAATTTCCCTATAGGTTAATTTAATTAATATGTGATTATTTGTAGGGGCAACGTACGCGAAAAATGATGAGAGTCCGTACGTAGCTACTATTTCTGTTATGTCCGGGTAGTTTTAGGCTTTCACCATACTTTGTCGACACTGCTAATTGATCATATGTGTTGATTGTATTGGACGAGAACTAAATTTAAGATTTTTTAAGAATTTCAAAGGTTTCAAGTAAATTATTATGATTTTTAGGAGAATTGGGGAAAAACTATGTTATATTTATATGTAACCGCTTCGCAAATATATTCCGCGAGCGGGGGACGACCGTTCGCCTCGGCAGGTTAATAGATACATATTTGGTTCGCGCCATCTCACGCCCCGAACCATGGCCTGGGCGTAACACGACACTCGGTGCCTGACTACATGTGACATAGCGAACCAACTGTATGGCTGGATCAACATGTGGTATAACTGTAAGCTAGATATAAATATACAACATGATGATCTGCTAAAGAGTCTGACTGAAATATCATAGATGCGGAAAAAACTGAAACGTCTGCAAGTATAAACGAGTAGCCGACAAGGCTAACACATAAAAGCCTGCAAACATCTGACTGACTGAACTATTGTCTATGAAGCCTCTAAAGAATACTGAAATGCTAACTGTTTACCGAGACAAGGTCCTCGATATACCTTATTAACTGAAATACTATGATGAATGAAAAAAAGGAGGGATAATGCCCCGAAAGACTGGGGCTCACCAACAGTTGATACAAGATGTCCTAGCAAGCAGAGTCGTCAACCTGAAAATCGTTATCTGCATCGCAAGATGCAGGCCACCGGGCAAAACCGACGTCAGTACATTTGAATTGCATTGTTATGTAAAACAATTAGAGGAAAGAATTGTAAATACTGAAACTGATAACTGAACTAAACATTGTAAGTAAGGTTATGAAAACTCCGTCTTCTGAATGATGAACCAACTGTTTATCTGAATAGATAAACTGCGGCCTCAGGCCCAATATATATATATATATATATGCACAAACTGAGGCCTTGGGCCCAAGTATACATATACATAACTGCGGCCTCAGGCCCAAAATGCATAAAGCATAAACTACGGCCTCGGGCCCAAATATAGGTGTTCAACATTCAGGAACTTAGAATCATACTACAATACATCATACTGAAATACTGAACCATACTAAGTTACATGATACCAGAATAATGAATAGGACTAGACTGAGATGTGTATCATAATAATTTGATTTGTCATAACTGAAACTCATAGAATATTGAATGACTATGAAACTATGTCATCTAGAGAATAGTAGTTCAACGACTATTCATGGAACTAACGCATAATTACTTTATGAGGAAACTAGTAATTGTCATAGTTAATGGAGCGTAGGGAGAATCATAGACATTCCCAAACGTAAGGAGTTAGCCTTACATACCTTAACTTCCTGCTCTTGAGCATAATACAACGTTTGTGAACCCTTTCAACTTTAATCTATAGCAATACAGGTCAAAGGGATTCCATATTACCTATGATACTCTTGTTTTGGTAACTTAAGCATTTTATCAAATACTTGGTGGGGATAAAGCTTCATAGTCCTTATTAATGGTATTTCTACACCCAATAACCCATTCTCTTGCTCCTAGATAAATTCTAGAGTCTCAAATAGTAATAATCAACATTATTCTTTATCACCCATAAGGTAAACAACAGCCTTAACCAATAATCAACAATCAACGCACCAAACCTATAACCGTTCATGATTTTCTATCAAACCCATCAATTCATATATCATGAACTAGGGTCTATAATCATTAAACCAATGCTAGATTCAATTAGAGGGTGAAGACATTACCTCTTTGAAGTTCAATCCCCTTGAATTCAAGTTCTAGGGTTCCTTCTCTCAATAATGATGTCCCAATAGAATGTCTAATGATATGGAGGGTTTACCCATGTTAATAAGATGTTGTGAAATTAAAATTAACTTAGAATCACCATTAGAACTTACCTTGGGTGGTGGAGGGACCCTTTAGGAGTTAGGTTTTTGAGAGCTCTCCTTTCTAGAGCAAGTTTTTATGTTTTGGGGCTGTGGGGGATGAAATAGGGCTTTAAAAATGACTCCCCAAGTGTGCCCATGCGCACTTGTAGGACTGACCACGGAAAATGGCAGGAACACTGCAGTATGTTCGCGGCCGCGCTCGGGGTTCGCACTGAGCGCGGATATTGCACACTGTTGTGTAAAATGCACATAACATCTTACAAAGAGATCTGTTTAAGCTTCACAATATATCGTTGGAAATCTATTTCAATGGCCTACAACTTTCATGTTTTGAGTTTTCCAAAATACCTTACAATTTTTCACTAAACCTCCTGCAAGGCTGACCTTTTCTAAACTTCGTAGATTTTATCAAATCTTGTATACCTCACTCTTCGTCTTGATTCTACAATAACTATTTCCACCCATACTCATACCAACAGAACTTCACATGTCTAAAATATAACCTTACTACTCATTTTACCACATTTATATCTAAGCCGAATTTACGTGGTGCTACATTATCTCTCCCTTGGAATCATTCATCCTCGAATGATGGTCCTGGCTGCAACTATGAATATCTATGGACAATATACGGGTGTGATGGTGATATGCGAATACTATAATCCCATGAATACATGTATATCAAACTGAACGAGTACGTGATCACTAAATACTAAGCTGAGTAAATACTGAAGGACATGGATATTATAATATAAGGCCTGAATGGAAAGGTTAATTACCTTCCACATTTTCCGTTTGCTCTTCAAAGAGATGGGGATATCTGGACTTCGTGTCCTCTTCGGCTTCCCATGTAGCCTCTTCAACCTTTTGATTCCTCCAAAGCACTTTTACTGAAGCAATTTCCTTAGTTCTGAGCTTGCGGATTTGACGATCAAGAATAGCCAATGGACTTTCTTCGTAAGAGAGGCTGTCTTTAACCCCTACAACCTCCGTACGAACCACAAGTGACGGGTCTCCCATGAATTTCTTCAACATGGACACATGAAACACTAGGTGTACAACAACTAATTCTTTTGGCAATTCTAACTCATAAGCCACCTGCTCGATCCTTCGCATGATTCTATATGGCCCAATATAACGGGGAATAAGCTTCCCCTTCTTCACAACTCTCATAATGCCTTTTGTAGGTGAAACTTTCAGAAACACCCAATCATCAACTTGGAACTCTAAGTCTCTACGCCGCACGTTCGAGTAGGACTTTTGGCGACTTTGAGCCATTTTCAAATGCTTTTGTATCAAGTTGACTTTTTCCATAGCCTGATAGACCAAATCGGGTCCTAACAACTCCGCTTCTCCAACTTCGAACCAACCAATTGGTGATCTACACCTTATCCCATATAGATCTTCGTATGGTGCCATCTTGATACTAGAGTGATAGCCTTTATTATAAGCAAACTCAATGAGAGGTAGATGATCGTCCCAATTACCTTTAAAATCGATAACACATTCCCTCAACATATCCTCAAGAGTCTGTATGGTGCGTTCCACCTGGCCATCTGTCTGAGGATGAAAAGCGGTGCTGAGGTTCACCCTTGTGCCCAATCCCTTCTGAAAGGATTTCCAAAAGTTCGTTGTTAATTGAGCTCCACGATCTGAGATGATGGACAAAGGAGTCCCATGCAATCAGACGATTTCTTTGATATACAAATTGGCATAATCCTCGGCCGAATCTGTAGTCTTCACTCACAAGAAGTAAGCTGACTTGGTAAGTCGGTCTACAATCACCCAAATCGAATCATGCTTCCAAAACGAGCGAGGTAGACCTGTTATGAAGTCCATGTCATCTCCCATTTCCAAATGGGAATTTCTATACTCTGAGTTAAACCACCAGGTCTTTGGTGTTCGACTTTCACCTGCTGATAATTTGGACACTTAGCCACGAAGTCTGCTATATTCTTTTTCATATCGTTCCACCAATACACCTCCTTAAGATCATGATACATCTTTGTGGAACCTGGGTGAATGGAATACTTGGAATTGTGATCTTTTGACATAATCCGCTCTCTGAGCCCATCTACGTCTGGAACGCATAGTCTGCCTCTGTACCTCAAAGTACCATCATCTCCCCCTTGTTCAAAAGCCATAGTCTTGTGTTTGTGAATTCCCTCCTTCAGCTACAATAAGTAGGGATCACTGAACCATTTTCCTTCACTTCGGCTACTAAGGAGGTTTCATCCATGTTCTGAAGAACAATGCCACCATCTTCGGATCCAAAAGCCGAACTTATATACTTGCTAAGCGGTGGAATTCCTTCATCATTGTTCGCTTGTCAACCTCAACATGAGCTAAGCTTCCCATAGAACGCCGACTGAGAGCATCGGCTACAACATTGGCTTTCCCCGGATGATAAAGGATATCAACATCATAATCTTTAAGTAATTCGAGCCACCTCCTCTAACGTAGATTCAATTATCTTTTCTTGAAGATGTATTGGAGACTCTTGTGATCTGTAAAAATGTCAACATGCACCCCATACAAATAATGGCGCCAGATCTTAAGCGCAAACACCACAACTGCTAATTCAAGATCATGAGTCGGATAATTCTTCTCATGAGCCTTGATTGTCTCGATGCGTAGGCTATGACTTTACCATGCTGCATTAATACACACCCAAGACCAACCCCTGAAGCATCACAATAAACAATGAACCCTTCGGTTCCTTCCGGTGGTGTTAAGACTAGAGCTGAAGTCAACCTCTTCTTTAACTCCTCAAAACTTTTCTCGCAAGCGTCCAACCATTGAAACTTGGCTTTCTTCTGAGTTAATCTAGTCAAAGGGGACGAGATAGAAGAAAATCCCTCTACGAAACGCCTATAATAGCCTGCTAGACCCAAGAAACTTCTTATATCGGATACTGAGGTGGGTCTAGGACAATTCTTCACTACCTCTATTTTCTGAAAGTCCACCTTCACGCCTTCCCCTGAGATGACATGGCCCAGAAACACTACTAATTTCAACCAGAATTCACACTTAGAAAATTTCGCATATAACTTGTGATCCTGTAGTGTCTGCAACACAATTCTGAGATGTTTTGCATGGTCAATCTCGCTACGTGAATAAATCAAGATGTCATCAATAAACACAATAACGAACAAATCAAGATAGGTCTTGAAGAACCTATTCATAAGGTCCATGAAAGCTGCTGGCATTCGTTAAACCAAATGACATTACCAAAAATTTGAAATGCCCATACCGAGTCTTGAAAGTTGTTTTTGGAATATCGACTTCATTAACCTTCAACTTATGGTATCCCGATCTGAGGTCAATTTGGAATAACACTGGGAACCCTGAAGTTGATAAAATAAGTCATCTATTCTGGGAAGAGGGTACTTGTTATTGATGATGACTTTATTCAATTGACGATAGTCAATACACATGGGCAAAGACCCATCCTTCTTTCGGACAAACGGGACCGGTGCGCCCCAAGGTGAGACACTTGGCCTTATGAATCCCTTATCTAGAAGATCTTTCAACTGGACTTTTAGCTCTTTCAACTCTGCTGGAGTCATTCTATAAGGTGGAATAGATATAGGCTTAGTGTCAGGGAGTATATCAATTCCAAAGTCAATCTCTCTATCGGGAGGGACTCCGGGAAGATCTTCGGGAAACACTTCTGGGAACTCATTTACAATTGGTACCGACTGGAGAGTGGGAATCTGAGCATCTGCATCCTTAACTCGAACCAGGTGATAGATATACTCTTTGGAGATCATCTTTCTGGCTTTAAGATAGGAAATAAACCTAACCCTAGGTGTTACTGCATCACCCTTCCATTCTAAGACTGGTTCACTGGGAAATTCAAAACTTACTATTTTGGTTCTACAACCCACTGTGGCATAACACGACTCTAACCAATCCATGACCATGATCACATCGAAGTCTACCATCTCCAATTCTACTAAGTCTGCTACGGTAAGATGATGATACACTTTGACTGGACATCCCCTATAGATACATCTTTCTATCACTGATTCTCCAACTGGAGTGGATACTTCAAAAGGTTCACACAACTTTTCTGGTTCTGTCCCTAATTTCTTAGCAATATATGGGATTACATAAGATAGGGTGGATCCCGGATCTATAAGAGCGTAGACATCAAAAGTGAATATTGTTAGCATACCTGTGACAACATCTCCACAAGCCTCTGTATCCTGACGGCCTGCCGGTGCACACAAGCGGTTTCGACCACCACCTGCATTACTAGACTTTGCTGCACCGCACTCTTGTTGGGCCTGAGAGTTATGAGGGGCTGCTGAATTAGTGGACTGAGCTACATTGCCTCCATTGTTCTGCTGTGCTGATGGAAAATTCCTCAAGAAGTGGCCCTGGTGACCGCACCCAAATAAACCATTTGTGCCCGAACGACACAACCCTGGGTGCCTCTTACCACACGTGTTGAAAATAGGGTAAACAGGAACTCTGTAGCCCACACTAGCCTGTGACTGTGAGTCTGCTGCTATGAAATTCTAGTTTTTCTTGTTAAACATGGGCCTCTGAACTCGTGCACTAGCTGAAGATGGAGCAGGTCCTAATTTTGATTTCCTGAAGAACTGACGATTACCTCCTATTTGAGATCCTCCGTGGCTGAAATTTCCTGCAGAATTAGATCTCTTGCTGAATTCCCTGTCCTTCTCTCTCTGTAGCCGCTCTTCTTCCTTCAACCTGTCTTCGTTCCCTTGAAAAAAGGAAACCATCTTAGTGATGGTCATGTCATTATTCTGAGCAGCTATATTAGCATCAACAAACAAATCATTTGAAAGCCCCAACACAAACCGCCTAACTCTGTCCCTCATATCACATACAGAGCATACTTGGAAAGAGAGACGAACTTGAGGTAATACTCATTCACACTCATCTCATTCTGTCTGAGTCTCTCAAACTCCAAATCCTTAGCTTCCAAGACCTCAATGGGTAGAAAATTCTCAAGGAACGCCTCTGCAAACTCCTTCCAAGTCGCAGGAGCCGCATCCTCCCCTCGGGACTCTTCCCATGTTTCATACCAAGTGTTGGCAACATCATTCAGCTGGTATGCAGCAAGCTCTGCTGCCTTAGTGTCTGTAGCATGCATCACTCGAAATATCTTCTGAACCTCATCAATGAAGTTTTGTGGATCCTCATCCTTTTTGGACCATATGAAGACTGGGGGTTTCATGTTGAGGAATTCCCTGGACCTGGAACTACCCGTCTCATGAACAACACTTGTTCCTTGCCTTTGAGCCTGAGTAGCAACATTAATCTGGGTGAGCAACTGGATAGCTCCCCTGATATCCATGTCTGAAGCACTGGGCACTGAGCCCGATGCAACCCTCTGGGCATAGTGTCTTCCTCTTGAGCAGCATTAGTCGTAGCCCCCTGGCTAGTAGCTGAGGCCCTCCTGGTGTACTTTCTTTTTGCAGGCATTTTTTTGAAATACGCAATTCACACGAGTTAGAAAGATTCCTGAAAGCATAGCTCTAACTGCATGATCTAGAGTACGAAAGAAATGGAACAATCCTAGATGTCTTGGTGGTCAACTGTTTACACGTGTGGCACGCACAAACACATGAAAGTAACCCCACTGGACACGACTTGATAGACACCCTAGGACTCTTGAACCTAGGCTCTGATACCAAGCTTTGTCCCTCCCCAAACCATGTCCTGGGCGTAACACGACACTCGCTGCTTGAATACATGTGACCGAGCGAACCAACTGTATGGATGGATCAACATGTGGTATAACTGTAAGCTAGATATAAATATACAACATGATGATCTGCTAAAGAGTCTGACTAAAATATCATAGATGCGGAAGATACTGAAACGTCTGCAAGTATAAATGAGTAGCCGACAAGGCTAACACATAAAATCCTGCTAACATCTGACTGACTGAACTATAGTCTATGAAGCCTCTAAAGAATACTGAAATGCTAATTGTTTACCGAGACAAGGTCCCTAGTATACCTTATTAACTGAAATACTATAATGACTGAAAAAGGGAGGGATAACGCCCCGAAAGACTGGGGCTCACCAACAATTGATATGAGATGTCCTAGCAAGTAGAGCCGTCAACCTGAAAATCGTTACCTGCATCGCGAGATGCAGGCCCCGGGCAAAAAGGGACGTCAGTACATTTGAATTGCACTGGTATGTTAAACAATTGAAGGAAAGAATTGTAAATACTAAAACTGAAAAACGATAACTGATAACTTTACTAAACATAGGAAGTAGGGTTATGATTGCTCCCTCTTCTGAATAATGAACCAACTCTTTATCTGAATAAATAAACTGCGGCCTCAGGCCCTATATATATATATATGTGCAGAAACTGCGGCCTCGGGCCCAAGTATACGTATACATAACTGCGGCCTCTTGCCCAAAATGCATAAAGCATATACTGTGGCCTCGGGCCCAAATACATTTGTTCAACATTCAGGACCTTAGAATCAGGAACTGAGAATCATACTACAATACATCATACTGAAATACTGAACCATACTGAGTTACATGATACCAGAATAATGAATAAGACTAGACTGAGATGTGTACTCATAATAAGTTGATTTGTCATAACTGAAACTCATAGAATATTGAATGACTATGAAACTATGCCATCTAGAGAATAGAAGTTCTACGCCTATTCATGGAACTAAGGCATAATTACTTTATGAGGAAACTAGCAATTGTCATAGTTAATGGGGCGTAGGGAGAATCATAGACATTCCCAAACGTAAAGAGTTAGCCTCACATACCTTAACTTCCTGCTCTTGAGCGTAATACAACGTTTGTGAACTCTTTCAACTTTATTGATAGCAATACAAGTCAAAGGGATTCCATATTAGCTATGATACTCATGTTTTGGTAACTTAAACATTTTATCAAACACTTGGTGGGAATAAATCTTCATAGTCCTTATTAATGGTGTCTCTACACTCAATAACCCATTCTCTTGCTCCTAGATAAATTCTAGAGTCCCAAATGGTTATAATCAACATTATTCTTTATCACCCTTAAGGTAAACAACACCCTTAACTAATAATCAACAATCAATGCACCAAACCTATAACCGTTCATGTTTTTCGATCAAACCCATCAACTCATATCTCATGAACTAAACCAATGCTAAAATCAATTAGAGGGTGAAGACATTACCTCTTTGAAGTTCAATCCCCTTGAATTCGAGTTCTAGGGTTCCTTCTCTCAACAATGATGTCCCAATCGAATATCTAATGATATGGAGGATTTAAACATGTTAATAAGATGTTGGGAAATTAAAATTAACTTAGAATCACCATTAGAACTTACCTTGGGTGGTGCAGGGACCCTTAAGAGTTAGGTTTTTGAGAGCTCTGCTTTCTAGAGCAAGTTGTTTTGTTTTGGGGCTATGGGGGACGAAATAGGGCTTTAAAAATGACTCCCCAAGTGCGCCCACATGCACCTGTAGGCCTGACCGTGCACCTGAACACGGAAAATGGCAGGAACACTGCCGCATGTTCGCGGCCGCGCTCGAGGCGCAAATATTACACACTGTTCTGTAAAATGCACATAACTTATTGCACAGAGATCCTCTTGGGTTACACAATATATCGTTGGAAAGATATTTCAAAGGAATAAAACTTTCATGCTTTGAGGTTTCCTAAATACCTTACATGTCGTTCACTAAACATCCTGCAAGACTGACCTTTTGTAAACTTCGTAGATTTTATCAAATCTTGTATACCTCACTCTTCGTCTTGATTGTAAAATAACTATTTCCACCCTTAATCATACCAATAGAACTTCACATGTCCAAAATATAACCTTATTACTCATTTAACACATTCATACCTAAGCCGAATTTACGGGGTGTTACACGCCGTTAGACCCTCGGCAGTGCACAATTTACATTCATGTTGGATCGGGCCGAACGTCCTCGGTGGAATTTATGTGTGATATTATAACTGAAATCCCTTTTTATAATTGTATAATTTATTGTTTTAGAGATTTTTTGCTAAAAATGAGGGAAGTGTTTTAGTTTCTCGAAAATGATGGAAGAACTGTTCAGTTATTTCTTGTTCTGAGATTATTGTAGTTCTATATATCGTGTTTATTTAGAATCATATATTTTTATTTTGTTGGCCCTAGTATGTGTCGAAGTCGACCCCTCGTCACTAATTTTTCGAGGTTAGACTAGATACTTACTGGGTACATATTTTTATGTACTCATGCTACGCTTCTGTACTTGATTGTACAGGATTTGAGGCGAGCGCATCTGGTCACCAGTCCGGCGCATAGATTGATTTTCCAATTCGAGGCTAACGGTGAACTGCCCTTTTGTGCCGTTCTGCAGCAGCTGGAGTCTTTCTTACCTTCTATATTTTCTGTCTATTTCCTTTCAGATTGTAGGATAGCATTTGTTTTGTATATTCTACTAGATTGCTCACTTGTGACACCAGGTCTTGGCACACACATACTAGTAGACTTTTGATATTTTGGGTTGTATTTAAATGCTTATGGTTGCATTTATTGTTACATCTAAATCTTGTTACATCGATCAATATTAAAAATATTTCAGTAAATGAGGAATATTATCTACTTAGTGTTTTACTCCATTTGGGAGATTTTTAATTTATTCAGTGTTGGCTTGGTGTTGGGCGCCATCATGGCCTAATACAAAATTGGATCGTGACTCTTTTATTTTAGCCTGTTAGTTACACAACACCCATCCACCATTTTCAATAACCCCCAACATTTAAGATTCTGTTTCTTTTCCAATACAGATAAACTTCAGAATATTGCTCTAGAATCAAGTTGTGAGTAAGTTTTGAATCTTTGTTTTTCTTTCTAAAATATTTATTGTATGTGACTTGTATATGATACATCAATACCCAAAACAATACTTGATACAACACTAATACAATTATAATACGACTGTATTATATTTTTAGTGCAAAGTTGTGATTGAAATTTGAAGAAGATGAAGATCATAATTGTATCACAATTTTCAGAAATGTATCCCGATTGTATTATAATTGTATGTGTATCATAATTGTTGAAGGAATTATATTACAAATGTATGATAATCGTATACAAATTGTATATTGTTACGAGCAGTTGTGAGTTCGAGACGAACTTCACTCTTTGTATCACAATTATATGGTAATTGTATATTAATTTATTAGTATTGTATCATGTATTATTTTTCATACTAATGTATCATATACAAGCTAGGTGCAATTGTGATACAAGTATGATATAGCTACATTATAGACATTCATGTATCTGATACAATTCAAAAATAATTATGATACAGTTATCATACAATTATAATACAGTTCCTGAATATTTCTTCAATTTCAGTATTGTCCAGTCTCCTAGCAAAGAACGATTCAATTGATGACTTTTCAATAATATAAAGTTATCGCTAATGGTGGCAAGAGAGAAGATGGAGATTGGCGTAGATTAAGGGATTTTGATGTAAAAAAGAAGGAGAGAGGAGGAGAGGGGGAACAAAGAAGAAAAAGATGTAATTGAATCCCTTAATTGAAGGCACTAATAACGGGAGTTTTTAAAGAGCAATATATACAATGTCACGACCCAAAATCCATAGGTCGTGATGGCGCCGAACACCACTGTCAGGCAAGCCAAATCCTTAATTAGTTGAAATACATTCATGTTTTAGCATTTTCGAAACTATTACCTTTTCCTGCATTTCATAATCAAATAAATAAATTTTCGTAAATTAAATATGATAGCAAATAAAATCCAGTTTAATAAAATAAGTGATCTAAATATTTCACATAAACAATTATATCCCAATACATATCCCAGAACTCGGTGTCACAAGTACATGAGCAGTTTCTAAGAATTTATACAATCATTAAAAAGCCTGCCCGAAAAACAACTGGACAAGGAAATTTAAAATGAATAAATACAGTATAAAGGAGACTCTGTCAGCTGCGGATCGCCTCTGGATGATGCAGCTCGCCTAAGTCTCCGAATCCTCCACATTGCTATGAAAGTACCTGTGCAATAAAATGCACAACAAATGTAGCATGAGTACAAAAACAACGTGTACTCAGTAAGTTGCGCGCCAAACCTCAGAGAGGTAGTGACGAGAGGTCAATTTAGACGCTTACTAAAGGTCCATTTAAAATATTTAAGAGTGACACTAAGCATGGTTTTAACATAGACAATTTATAAAATAGGATTTAAACATCCTTCAACTCCGTGCACATTTAACACTTTATATCTTCGTCATATTAACAATTAATCAACATGGTGATTTAATCAAATAATAATAAATCAACGGAAGGAACAACTTCTTCCAAAAGTCTTTTTAATAACTTTAAACCTCTGTCATTTCAATCGTCAATTTAACATTTCAGGCTAGTAATCAGGCAAATATCATAGCAACTACCCAGGAAATATCATGCGGAGGCAATGCCGAGGGTCGAACGGCGCGGACCAACAATAATAAACTGTGCACTGCCGAAGGGTCGATCATCTCGAACCATAGATGCATCTATCTGCACCGCTCGCGAATCGATCATGCGACGCTGTTAATAAAATACGGCTAGCCTGCTCGCAAATCATACATGCGACTCAGGTGCTCATATGAATACATACACAAATACAGGGTCTTCCTGCTCGCGAATCACTCAAGCGACTCAGGCACCCAAAGTTACACATATCCACATAATAAATTCATATTTTATCAAGAAAACAATTTTTCTCAGGAAAGTGGTAAAATCTTTATTAAGAGAAACATGAAATATAGGTTTTGAAATCTTTGGTTTCGAAACTCATTTGTCAAGTTTAGTGATACTCCATGACACAACCCAGTCCAGGTACACATATTTTCACAGCGGAACCAATTCTCTTTCTAGAAGGTTAACAATATGAGCTCTAACTTTCTTTTAGACATTCAATTACGTTTCGGTCATATCAGCAGTTTAATATTACAGGCAGGGTTACAAATACACACATAAAGCATGCTAGTGGGTCCTAGTCTACCCGAATATGGCATAATAGTAGCTACGCACGGACTCCCATCACCTCATGCGTACGTAGCCCCCGAAGATAATAGCATGTACTGAATTAATTCACCTAGGGGGACGATTCCCCCTCACAATGTTAGAAAGGAGACTTACCTCGCTCCGAAATTCCAACACCGACTTCCAAGCCCTTCCGATGACTCCAACGGACGCACAACGCTCCGAAACTACCACATAATGGAAAAGCAATGAAAATTCATCCTAATACTCACAACAAATTAAGATTATATACTTTTCCAACCCCGCTCGGAGAAATGACCAAATGCCCTCGGGCCCACGTGCCCGGAATCCGAAATTTCTCGAAGATACGTTCTACCCATAGCCTTACTAACTCAAATGTATAATTTACTCAAATATTCATGCTCAATTCATGGCTAAAGTCCAAATTTACATTTTCTAGGTTTTTCTTCAAAACCCCAATTTCCTACCAATTTCCATGCCTAATCCATGCATATAATCTTGTATTTAACTTACAAACGGGAGGAATTTACTTACCTTGACAATGCATGAAGGAATCCTCTCTTGAAGCCTCCCAAAATCGCTTAAGCCATGAGAAAAATGAAGACAATGAACCAAATTTCTTGTTTTAAAATATTCTGCCCAGGTTGATTTCCACACCTGCGGTGCTTCCTCCGCACCTGCGATCCCGCAGGTGCGACCAAATCTCCCGCACCTGTGGTTTTCCTCAACTTCTGCCCAAATTGCACCTGCGCCCCACTATCCGCACCTGCGGCTTCGCAGGTACGGAAAATCCATCGCACCTGCGGTCCCCAACCAAGCCTGCCCCACTCTCGCACCTGCAGCGCCCAAGCCGCACTTGCGGCTCCGCACCTGCGATTAAAGCCTCACAAGTGCGGTTGCACCTGATGACAACAACTTCAGCCCTTTTTCCAACTTCAACTTTGATCCGTTAACCACCCGGAATCCACTCGAGGCCCCCGAGACCCCGTCCAATCATACCATCATATCCCAAAACATAACACGGACTTGCTCGAAGCCTTAAATCACATCAAACAACGCCGAAATCACGTTCGCACTCAAATCCAATTCTTTAAGAACTTAGAATTTCAAACTCCTACATCCGATGCCGAAACCTATCAAATCACGTCCGATTGACCTCAAATTTTGCGCACAAGTCATATTCAACATTACGGACCTGCTCCAACTTCTGGAATCGCATTCCGACCTCAATATCAAAACTTCCACTTCCGGCCAGATTTCCCAAAAACCTTCAAATTTCTATCTTTAGCCAAATGACTCCAAAATGACCTACGGACATCCAAATTCACTTCCGATCGCACTCCCAATTCCAGAATTGCCATACGGAGCTAGTCCCAGACTCAGAATCCCAAACGGACATCAACCTCACTAATATGCACTTCAAGCCCAAATTCATGAAATCCTTCTAAAATGCTAACTTCCACAATACACACCGAAACGCTCCCGGGTTATCCAAAACCCGATCCGGGCATACACCCAAGTTCGAAATCATCAAACGAACCTGCTGGAACCTTCAAATCCTGATTCGGAGACCATTTACTCAAAATTCCAATCTTAGTTGATTTCTCCAACCTAAGGCTTCTAAAATGAGAATTTTCTTTCCAAATCAATTCTAAGCTTCCTGGAATTCAATTCCGACCACACCCACGGGTCATAATACCTGAAACGGAGCTGCTCACGACTTCAACCCGCTGAACGACGCGCTAGAACTCAAAACAACCGGTCGGGTCGTTACATTCTCCCCCACTTAAACCGACGTTCGTCCTCGAACATGCTAAGAACTGCTCTGGAGTTACCTGGAATCACTGTTTAACATCTCGAGCACCTGCCCGTGCTACCACAACCCAGTCGAGAACAATAGCTTGATCAAATATGGAGATTAATTCTTTATCCATATAATAAGCTCAGAATTCATTCAAACACCTGAAATTTCTCTAGTCAGGCCTAGTTTCAATATATATAAGCACTGCATCAACTAGCACATGATATACCAGATCATAATTGCATACCCTTGCTGAATCGGCACCATGCACCGCATAACTCATCGTCTGACCACAACGACGCTCCCTGAACCTTATTAGCCAAGGTCCACGAATCTGATGCTCCTGATGCACCTCTTAACAATTATACAGACATCCTGCTATAATGCTGGCGATACAACCACAACGGAGGGAATGCGCAGAAATTCACTCAACTGCAGAGTTAACAAATCCTTGAATACCTCATCTTGACTAGAATCGTCACTTTCATTATGAACCTGAATGATGGTATTTGTTCTTTAATATACACTTCACATAACCTTATCATACTGATCCCTAGTCCGGTAATCTCGTCTCACCCAGTATGAATTGCTCAGACAGTAAATCACCCCAAACATGGCTAACATCCTCACATGATACCGCATCGCCCAATAGGCCATAACTCAAACATGATAATAAGAAATGACTCAGGACGGAACTACTCATCTCACACATCTAATATGAATTCTTACCAGAAAATGGGAAATAAATCGCAAGAAAATAAATACATATTAACCCTTATCATCATCACACTGTTGCGGCGTGCAACCCGATCCAAATAACATACCCGTGGCGATGTGCCACCCGATCCACACATAAAATTTACATAAGAAGATATATATACGGAGCTGATTTGCTCACTATTACGAATTACTGAATATCGATCACAAGCACGCTAAGTGCATAATACCATCATGGGGAGACTGATAAAGCCATAGGCTACAAAACTCAAGCACAACTGAGGTGCGATATATATATATATATATATATATATACTCTGGATCTCAAGAGCTGTCCTGCTTACATAACATCCCCACTATGCGGGACCTCAACACATAAGAGATTATCAAAGTCGTTTCACAACTCATACGACACAATCACAATAACACATGAAATCGTCGAAGATGGAACAACACCCTCTGTTCTAATATCTTTCCATGAAAAGTGCTCTATTGAAAGGAACATGCCTGGCTCATACGGAGCCCATAATCATATTTAAATCCATCCACAAGCCTCGAGCCACCTCGTTCGCACCAAACTAGGCTATTAGCTTTTGCCTGGGTCTATATTAACCCACTTTCTCTCATAATACACGAGAACAACCATCATCACCGGGACTAACACCCCATAATCCATAACCAACTGAACCGAACGCCCTCCAGGCATAAATTCTCAGTTAAGCAATATTGCACTTCTTTATACTCAGGCCAAATCTGAAATCCATCAAGTGACTACATGTCACACTTTATACAATCTTTTCGCGGTCGTGCCTTCACGACCTTCCACACAAGGCAACAAGTCTGCCCATCCATAACACCGACCACACTAAGGCCGCAAAACACATCAAGAACCCATAACCAGGGTACAAAGCTTCTTTCACCGAATCTCAAATCTCAGGTGACACTGAAGATAACACCAGCTTACTCTGAACTTTCAAATCACTTGCCTTGCTCTTCCGAGCTCATGACATCCTTATAAACATCGGACCTAAATCTCGATTCTTACTCCCAGTTACGTACTGCTTTCCGCACCTAACATGCCAACATGAGGTAGCGCAAGAATTCCATCATAACTTCTGAACCACCAATAGGGCGAACACTTCATCATATAGAAACCTTTTACTTAACTCAATTCAAGAGTACCATCTCAACACACGAGTGAATCCCCATTATCACCCAATTATGCAAATTCTTAAGTAGTGGTCTATACCACTATAATCCTTCCGGGGTCCGCCTATACCTAGCAGGCCATAGCACTCAAATGCCCCCACATAAAATCCGTTACGACGGTTGACAAGCCCCGCACAGGCCGGCACAAACCACATGCATAACTAAATCACATCAAAGGAACCAATCACTGCCGCAAATGTGCCATTTCAACCATGGCTAATCAATCTATCTTCTTTTAATCATCATTAATTGCCTCAGGAACAATAACAACTTCCTTCAACCCATAGAAAACTCAACCCTCACTCCTCCCGAGTGACCTTGATTCACGAGACTATGCTGCCTAAATACCGCAACCCATCTCATGCCCTTCTGATAATCTTTCTACAATTTGGAGTTCATTCCTCTCACTCCTCCAATACTATCATGCATGATGAAACATATCATAGAACATTCCAACCATCCTCATTTTTCTCAGAGATTACTCTGCAAAAGCTCGATTCTCGATCATACTGCTGCTTGAAATCCTTAAACACCGCATTCTTTAACTTTTGAACTCACTAGGACCGCTATTGAGAGTCACCCACTCTGGCTGGCCCCGAATATAATCAACCCCGAGGCTCTCCTAGCACAGGAACACCTTTTTCAATGAAACACGTGATTGAGTCACTATCCTTACAACTCGCCCATGCCTTAAGCATAAATTTTGAATCTTCCAAAGCCCAACCCTGATCCGACATGGCCAACTTTTGCACATATTCATCAAATCCCATGCACAATTACCATTTTACTCCTTTTTCCTT
>ML326530.1:0-90168 GCA_005239505.1 Nicotiana paniculata | reverse complement strand
CAGATTATATTTGCAGCGCCCGTTTAGTCTTTCTATAAGACATAGTTGAGCGTGATCAGCCATCACGATACCCAACGGAGGGGAAATTTGGGTCGTGACACAAGGTAGCTGCATGGCGATCGTAGCCCTGCTCTTCTCCCTCCTATCTTTCTAAAGATGTTATTAGTTGGTTTCCATATTGTATTGGTCTTAGTATTATCGGACAGTTCTTAGTAGATTCTCATGACTAGTGACACCCCGATGTCGGGTTTTCTTTCCGCACTATTGTTTTGATTTAAACACTTTATGAAAGTTTATTGCTAAATTGCTTTAATTTTATTTTAAGAATGAAAATATGGAATGATTTTGTTAATGTGTCGGCTTTCCTAGTACTACAATAGGCGGCATCACGACAAGGTAGTTTGGGTCGTGACATTGTGAGAGACCCATATGGTGCACTCTATAATAGAACAATCAGATATGAATATTGTTGAAACCCAATTTTTACCTCATATTTCTCAAGAAAAACATATATACCTTCAAAACAGTGAATGAGCATTATCAAGTACTTTTCCATAATTTTTAAGGCTTTTAATCAAGTTATTCTTGCATAAATAATTGTTAATTGCATCACAAGTAATTTTATAATGATTTTGTGATGACCCAAAGGATCATCACCTATTTTATTAACCATTCCGCACTCATGAGGCCTTGAAAACCTTATTTGTAGTTGCCTCAATTTGCGTGCGCAGTCCGGGCGCGTAACCGGACAGCTTAAATATGAAATTCAGTGAAAAAAAAATATATTAAGATTTGATATTAAAATGAATAAATTTGACATCGGTCAACATTTTGGGTAAACGAACCTGGAACCGTGATTTTACGGTACCCGAGCGTCCGTAGGAAAATATGGGACTTGGGCATATGCCCGGAATCGAATTCCGAGGTCCCAAGCCCGAGAAATGAATTTTTGAGTAAAATTATTTTCTGAAAAATATTTATGGAAATTGAAAATGAAATCTGATTAGAAAGTGATGGTATCGGGCTCGTATTTTGGTTCCGACGCTCGCTACAGGTCATATATATGGTTTAAGCACTTTTTGTGAAGTTTTGTTGAAATCGGATTTTGTTTGACGGGTTTCAGACTTAAAATGGAAAATTTGATATATTATGAAATTTGATAGAATTCATGGATTTTGAGGCCTAATTCGATGTATATGATTTTTTTAGGCGATTTGATCGCACAGATAAGTTTGTAGGATGTTGTGGGATTTATCTGTGAAATTTGGTATCATTCCAAGTTGTATAGGTCAGTTCGGCAAGTTGTTAGCGAAGTTTAGAAACCTTATAATTCCTAAGTTTGGTTCCTGAGGTTTGGGGGTGTGATTTCGACTTTTAGCGTTGTTTTGAGTGTTCCGAAGGCTCGAGCTAGTCCGTAATATGATTTGTGACTCGTTGGTATATTTAGACTAGGGCTCGGGTGGGCCAGGTGCCTTCCGGGCATCTAACGGGGCTAAAAACCAACAAACAAGGCTGTTGATGCACCTGCTCTGGTGTGACCGCAGCTGCGGTTTCCCAACATCGCAGGTGCGGTCCTAGGCATCGCAGGTGCGATCACAGTGGCCTGGCTAGCCATCGTCGCTGAGGAGAATTTCTCGCAGGTGCGAGACCGCAGGTGCAGTCTCCACTTCGCAGGTGCGATCCCAGACCCCCTAGCCCAATTCTGTAGGTGCGAGATTCTTCTCGCAAGTGCGAGACCGCAGGTGCGGTCCCCAGAGCCACAGGTGGGAGTTCACTGTTCAGGCAGTGAGTTTTAAGAACATGTTTTAAACCCATTTTTCTCATTTTCCATCTTCTTCCTCAGGCGATTTCCTCCATTTTTAACAGAGGTCTCATAAGGTAAGTGAATTCCAACTGGAAATTTGTTTCATGCATGCATCCTAGCCTAATTAACTACATAAACTAGTGCAAAAATTCAAGAAATTGGGTAGTAACCTAGAACTTGTATTAGAATTTTTTGTGAATTGGCCATGAAATCAAGTAAAAATCATATTTATGATCCTTAGGCTTTGGGTGAGTGTTCTCTTCGAGAATTTCAAGAATCCGAGCGAGCAGGCCCGTGGTCGAATTTTGATAATTTTGGAAGAGTGCTAGGAAATGGATAATTAGGCCATGTAATTGAATCATTGAATCCTTATTAACATACTTGAGTTGATTGTGTCTAGATAATACCATTCCGGAGTCGAATTCTAAAGGAAAGGTGGTGTTAGAGGGTTGATTGCTATACTTTGGACCCGAGGTAAGTGTTTAGTCTAACATTAGCTTGAGAGAATATGAGTTGAGTATTATTTTCCATTTGCTAATTGTCAAATACGATGTATAGGAATGGTGACGAGTATCTATACATTGGTGTCTAGCATGACCGTGAGTCCCTATATTGTGAATATTCTGACTTTGTTGTAATTTATATGCCTAATTGATGATTTCTATATGATGTAAAGGGCATGTGAAGGAATATGAGGTCATTACATTCTTTTGGATCATTGGCTCAAATTGTAAAACGGATGATGAAGGAATATGAGATAATTACATTCTTTGGAGCATTGGCTCAAATTGTGAAACGAATAATGAAGAAATATGAGATATTGCATTATTTTGGAGCATTGGCTCAAATTGTGAAACGAATGATGAAGGAATATGAGATAATTACATTCTTTGGAGCATTGGCTCAAATTGTGAAACGAATAATGAAGAAATATGAGATATTGCATTATTTTGGAGCATTGGCTCAAATTGTGAAACGAATGATGAAGGAATATGAGATAATTACATTCTTTGGAGCATTGGCTCAAATTGTGAAACGAATAATGAAGAAATATGAGATATTGCATTATTTTGGAGCATTGGCTCAAATTGTGAAACGAATGATGAAGGAATATGAGATAATTACATTCTTTTGAAGCATTGGCTCAAATTATAGAGTAAATTATGAATGAAAGTGAAGGAAAGAGAAAGAGTTATTAAAATAAACCCTTGTCGGGTCATTGTTGCTTTAGTGATTATCTCCCTTGCTGGGATGTTGAGATTACTGTTATTGTTCCGTTACCGAGATTTAATTGTTTAATTGACGTTACCTTGCCGGGATTTAATTGTTTAATTGATGTTCCCTTGCCGGGATTTCTATATTTATTCTGTTTACTCCCTTGCCCTTGTTTGTGATTGCTGTTTAGATGAGGAAGAGTGTTAAAGCACGAAGGGTGATGTCGTGCCATGTTTTATATTGATTATGCACGAGGGGACATTCCGTGCCATGTTTATATTTATTATGCACGAGGGGACATTCTGTGCCATGTTTTATATTATTATTATGCACGAGGGGACATGCCGTGCCGCACCTTTCGCCGTTTAATATGTGTTGTCAATTCCCGTTATTATTTTCAGGTATTTCGATCTGTTGTTCTCGTTTCTGTCATTTCGGTATTTGCTATCTCTTACCCCCAGCATGTTCTCCCCGTAATTGTATTCTTGTTTAGTTTTTTTTGCTATTCTATTGAACTGCACAGGTACATTTTGTTGTCGTGTCTTAGCCTCGTCACTACTTCGCCGAGGTTAGGTTCGGCACTTACTCAGTACATGGGGTTGGATATACTGATTCTATACCTGCACTTCTTTATGTTGTGCAGATTACGTAGCCGAACCCGGAGGACATCATTAGTGGGAGTGTCTTCCAGCTTATCATAGAGGCTTCAAGGTATACCCGCTGGCATTCGTGGGCCTTGGCATCTCTTCCATCCCTTTGTCTTCACTTCTGTCTTGTTTTTTTTCTCTAGTTTCAGAGAAAGCTATGTGTTCTCTTTTCAGACATGTATTTAGCACTCTTATAGACAGTTCGTGCGTTTGTGACTCCAAGTTTTGGGAAAAATTTACGCGTTGTTGTATTATGTTGTCCTTATTTAGCTTGAAACCATATTTATTTCCGCTGTTAAATTGTGAACCGTTTAGTTTATCCTATTAAATTGATGTTAATATGCTAGTTTATCTATACATGTTGACTTGTCTAGCGGGTTCAATGTTAGACGCCATCACGTCCCGATGGTGGGATTTCGGGGCGTGACAGATTTGTTATTTAATTTTCATCATCTATATCCATATTAAGCTTTAAATATTTTTGATATATTTATTAAAATTATATTTTCATCCTAAGGCTAAAATTGCATATTTTGCAATAATAGCCCATATATATGCATAATTATATTATTTTATACAGAAAATGACGTTTTACATTTTTACAATGTTAACTAGTTATTTTTAATAATTTTCATTCACAAGTGATATTTTGTTATTTATTAATTATTTTTTATAAATTATTTATGTGTTAAATTGGGTATTTAAAATCTAGCCCCTTTTCTTAATTAATTTCGGACCTAACCCAATTACACCAGCCAATACCCAAATACCCATTAACCCAATTCCTTTACCCGTTTAAAGCCCGACCCAATACTTTTAAATCAGGACCATTGGTTTCTAAAATGAACGGTCCACAATCATCCCACCCCTTTAACTAACCTAACCCACCTAAACCCTAATTACTTCCACCTACCCGCCGTCACCAAACACTCTCATCTTCCTCCCCCCTCTCTTTTGAAACCCTAGCGCCGCAATCCCCATCTTCCCTTTGAGTCCAACCCAGAAATGGAATCACTCGGTGATTCCTTACCTTATTTGGCCCCTTTTCCTCACCAGCTACCCATTTTGGGTGTTACCTTATTTGCTTGCCTCAAATGGCAAGAACATCCTGTAGAGATCGAACCCATGCTGGCAAATCTCTAACCTACTGATTGTTTCCATCTATATTCATCAACTTTTCTGTGTAAGTACGAATATCTTTCGTATCTTTCACTAATTCTTACTTAACCCTAAGGTTAGGGTTTTCAGATCTTTCTGATTCAAACCAAAACTGGTCTTAACCTTATTTTTTTATGTTATTCCATATATATCTCCTTATTTTTTGTTAAATCTTTTTACTTACCCAATTTAGGTTTCAAATCTTCTTAATCGAACCAGAAATGGTTCGGTTCTATGAATAACCCATATCTATGTTCTCTTTAATTAAATATTTGATTATTTACTTATGTTTTTATCGATTTTATGGCGTACATAAAATTAGGGTTTCGAACCTTTTATTTTAGGGCCACATCTGTTTGATTATGTGTTCTGTGAATATGTTCCTATCTACGTTCATCCTATAAAGCATGTGACTCTTGCCTTTTATCTCTGCTGATTTTATGGTTTTACCTAAAATTAGGGCTTGAAATCTTTTACTGAGATTTTTACTCCTTACTTTCTCGTATGGTACTGATATTTTCCTTATTCTATTCGATTTACCCTGTTCTCATTATTTCTTTGCCTTATTTTGCCTGGCATCTTACTATTGATTGATTTTTATATGATGCTTTCCTTATTTTGAGTGGTACTCGCATGATTACTCGCTATTACGCTTGTTAATTGACTGAACTCTGACTTAAATTGATTCTAAGTTTAATGTCTTTCCTTGTTTGTGTATGTTTGATATCTTCCCTTATCTGTCTGTCTAATAGAATACTGTTTAAACCCTTTCCCCCTCTTCCCTTTAGATATGACTCGAACTCTCATATTCTCACTAAAACTTAGTTCTTTTACTCTGATTATGTGCTCATTGTTTCTGGTCTTGGCCGGCTGAAAGCCAAGGCCAAGTGATTCTGGAACTTAAATGTTGTAGAATATTTACATGCTTTATTGCTTAACTGGTAAGCCCTAATTCTTTGTCATTTCATTCTCCATGTTTTCATAATCATTGTTACCTGAACATCATATCTTGAATCTTGCTTTCAGCATGATTCTACCTTTTAGGCTCCTATGACTCTCTTATAGTCTTATGGTTAATACTATTAGTTTAAGATTAACTATTTTTGAATAATATGAATCCTCCTACAAGCTAGCTTAATGTTTAACTTGTTTCATGCACTATTTGTTGATCTTGCACCTGTTATGAACTAAACATGTTTATGATACCATTATTTTGAAATTTGTTCATTAATCCAACATGTTCAACCAAACTGTTTGCCTTAACATGCTTCTGTGACTAAGCAATGGTTGTCCTAAATGTCAGCATGCTCACTTAGTATAATTAGGTCTCTTTGAAGCTATGTACTTTGCAAACTTTGTTGTTTTCTTAATGCAGTCCTGTGTTCTAAACCTTGTTTCTTCTGAAATCAAACTATTTTGAAATCTGCCCCTACTTCCTTTTTATATGCTTATTTTTAAATCCTCCACTCTTAGTCCCTTAGGTTCTCAACCACCCCAGTGTGAGCACTACTCAGGGTCCACATGAGGCTCATGTGAACTCTGACACACTGGGAATTGGTTCCCAATCTCTTGTGATCTATCTTCTGAATGTGTGGTTCTAGTGTGAGCATTACCCTACGTCCCTTAGGCCCTTGGGAAATTTGGCACATCAGAAACCTGGTTATAATGTGCTATGGATGAATCGCTATGTTGTGCCTCAAAGTTGTTATGGTCGGAAAGCCCGGTTCCCAGGTTTATTTGGGCATAATGAAGGCTCCCTATAGTATATCTTATTACTATTGTATAATTCATTTGCTATATCTGGTCTGTAATAACTTTGTAATAAATAGATTCTGGGTATATTTAGTAAAGATGGGGGTTTTCTTCTTTCCTTTTGTTAAATTGGGTAGAAATCTTACCCGTATGGTTTCAGCTATGCTGTTAATTCTGTTCATTTGGTAAAAACTCTATGAGTTCTATATTTGTGCTTAGAAATCCTGCCTATAGGACTTTCGTTGATAGTATTAATTATGAGTTCTACATTTGCATCATTAGAGATCCTTCCTATAGGGTTGATATTATAATGGCATTAGAAATCCTGCCCATAGGATCTATCAATATGTCTAACAGACGTGCATTAGAAATCATGCCTATAGGATCCCACTATTTGATTTAATTATTTGCTATCAATGTGTACAATTCCTGCATGTATTACTGCTCACTAGATTTCATGCCTATAGGGTTAAATAAATTCAATAATAAATACCATGCCTATAGGACTAAAATCGATTTCAACCCTAGAAATCATGCCTATAGGATCAAAAAAATCAATTCAGATGATACATGTCGTGCCTATAGGATCAAAATTAATTCAGATAATTAGAAAGCATGCCTATAGGATTAAAAATGGAAATAAAACATGTCTCTATAAAGTTAAAATCAGTGCTACACCTACAAATCATGTCCATAGGTCTGTAACCATTAAACTTGCAGAAATCATGCCTATAGGATTCCATTAATTGGTTTTGAATTCAATCGTCATTGTCAATCACTTAGGCAATATACCTGTAGGACTTAATAATAATTATGGGTTTATATTTGTGATGTATTACTGCCGGAAGTGCCCAGATTATACTGAATAAAATCAGTAGGCAAACAACAAGTCTTAACACTCGCCTTAATAAAATTGCACTTTGTTTTCTCACATAGATATCCTACCTATAGGACTTTAAGGTTAATAAAGTTTGTTGATTCGACTGTGTGCATTTGCTGTTTTAAGTGTGGAGGTCAATATGAGCCCATATTTGCCTTTATCTGAAAGTCCTAATTGTTTTTCTTGTTGCCTACACTTCTATATTTTTTAGCAACATAGGGTGGGTCTAGAACTATCCCAAATAGAGGTCATAATACCTCCAGGGCCATACATAAGGGACGGGTAGTGCACTCATAGGGAACGAGCTAGAATCAACTAGAACACTTAAGTAACAACTTAAAGATAGTAATCAGGTAGTAAGGAGATGATGTAAACTGGTTATATGAGTTATCTGCTCTAAGTGCCCTAACGCACCTTAATCTGTTAGGTGGCAACTCTCTCAATTCCAATTCCCTACCATCTCAAAATAGGAATTGTCCAAAAATGTCGAAACACGATTTCGCGAGAAAAAAGGGGTGCAACAGCATGGCGACTCTGCTGGGGATATTTTTAGGCTCTTACCATAACGAACATGTTTTGTGAATTAGTCTTTAAACATGTCTCTATTATTCCGTTATTACTTGCACCACCCTTCCCCTTCCCACTCTATGTGAATTTATTTGCCTATTTTCATTCATTTATGATTTCTCTTCCATGTTTATTACTTTTTACTATGGAAACTGACTTGTCTCTTTGTTTTCTTTCTTAAATGCCTTTAGAATTATTAAATACCGCATTTTATCATTTTTCATCGTGCAAATACTTGACAACATGTTATTTTCTTTTTGCATAAATTATGCTCAACATCATATTCTACTCGTGCATAATTAATACCATAGCAACACTTGATGAGTGTCGGCGCTCTTCCTATATCAACCTTTTTTAATTTGGAAAGGCTTATTTGCAGTAAAACTAGTCGATCAGCGGTGCAGTCAACGGTTACATGCCTTTCCCCCGCAAGTTGTCCACTTGAGGGTACCAATCTAGACCTCTATAGAAACCTTACTCTGATAATAAATGTACATGCATCATGGTCAAACCTAGCCCGGGTTAATATGTTGTCCGCATAATAACCCTTTAAGTAAAGCCTTGTCCAAAATTCACCGGGGTTTCCATAATCCCAACGGATGTAACCACGACCTATGCATTATTTGGAGAAATAAATGCCGATATGCTAATCGTTAATATATAAATAGTCGAATACGGGAGGGAAATGGTCTAACCTTGTTTATTTTGCAGAAAATGAGGCACGAAGTCCCCAGGTTCTGCATGGTCCGAGATATACCACCGTTATTGCTAGATTAGTGGGAGGACCTTCTGTCAAGTGAAAAAAAATCATGTGAAAAGGTTCCTCGGAAACTTACCTTCCTTATTAGACATCCAACCAAACAACATGTTAATTAAAGATGCTATTATGTTCTAGGAAGGAGAAAGGGTTGAATTCCGTTTTGGCAACATAGAAATGACTCCTCTTTTGGAGGAAATAGGGGAATTCACTGGACTACCTTGAGACAGTCCTGGTTTATTGGTACCAAACAATTGCACCCCCAGGGGGTTTCTGAAAATTATGGGCTTAAGAAAGAACGACGACTTGGCATGTTTGAAGAAGTCCTACATACCTTTTGACTTCCTTTATGAATGATACAAACACAACAAATCTTACTGTATCTTTCATGATGAGTTCTTCATCACCTCCCTGGGTTGGATCCATCGTAGGGTTTTCATGCTCATCGTCTAATTTTTGGGTATGATAGTGTTTCCAAGCAAAATGGACAGGATTCACACCACACTGGCCATGGTAACCAAAGCCTTAATAGAGGGAATAGAGGGACAAATGTACACTATTGTTCCTATGGTTATAGCAGAAATATTTCGGGCTTTGAATCGCTTCCAAAAAGGGTTCAAATATTTTGAGGGTTGTAATTTGCTGCTAGAAATTTGGTTGCTAGAACATCTCCAAAGAGGCCAATACCGCCATGAAATTCCACAAAGACCATGGAATGATCACATAGATTTCCATCACCCCAAAAGAATGATCTTTATCCCATACATGTTTGCTCAACTAGAGAATGCTACAGAATGGGTACAACTTTTTGACAATTTGATCGAGGACCATATTCATTGGATGTTCGAGTGGTTCCGTACCAGTGAATTCATCATCAGATCCAGGGATTTTTTGTATTTTGTGTTGATCGGGTTAAGGGGCATACACATATATGTTCCTATCAGGTTCATGAGACAAGCTGGTCGAAAATAAGTCATACCGCGAGTCCTCAAAATAAGTCACTACATAGCATATTTTTAAGATGATGACATCCCGTACAAATGTGAAGCTCAACACGTGTGGCACTTGAAAGTCATTGTGGAAAAGGACACCATCGAACCAGATCGATACCATGCAGGGCATGTGTATTTCTACCCATCATGGTTGGACAATAGCATACCAGGAATAATTGAGCCAGGGGTCGGTCAAGGAAACAAAGTCATAGATAAAGTTGCTGAAGCAGAGGTGAAGTATAACATACTGCGCAAAAGAGTTCATGAGTCCGAGAATTTGGAACAACACAAGATCGATATAGAGGCAATCAATGAATGGAGGGAAATGGATACTAGGTCAATTGAAAGGCTGGAGTATCTGGAGCAGGGTTTAATGGAGTTAGAGGGGAATATGAGGAAAAGAGTCATAGACTGCTAGAATGCCGAAGTTAGTGAAGGAGGACATCTAGCAAGGGCATACCTACTACTGGACATGTGCGACCTGGGGAACCTGATCAATGGAGCGAAGAATGCAAAACCTGGAGAAGGTCCCTCTAGGACCAAGTAGATTAGGTTTATTTATTTTCGAAAGTAATAAGGCAAACTCCATTAGTGACTTATTTATTTATTGTCGTTTTAGATTCGTCCTATTTATCACGTTAATGAAAGGAGGCAATTATTGGCTTTAAATTTCTCCAAATCTACTTGTCGCTAGGCCAACCTCGGGCACAATGAGGCTCCCAAATTAGGACGCAAATTTACATTTCGAAGATATGTGTTTAAATACTGCAAATACTTTTCCAGAATTCTCACTGACTTGGCTACCTTTTTGTTTTTATTTCTTTTTGATTATTCCCATTCCCCAAGGTTGGTTCACACATACTGGCATCATCAGCATATCACACCAGATCCAGAGGCCCTCTTCCTCCTCCTCCTCCAAGTAATCCGAAAAGCAAAGGAAAAGCTAATATGGACTATATGAGTTGTGTCAAGAAAGACGACGCTACACATGCTGAGAACATGGAAACTTCTGATGGTCGGAGTACTCCGGCACCAAATTATTTGGTCTTATGGCTGGAACAGAAAATACTTGAATTGCAAGGGGAGATCGAACAGGTCCGTAACTTGGCAAACCTCTCCCTCACCCTAAACATCCCAGATATCAACCAACCAAACACCCAAAATCAAGTACCTCCTCAAAACACACCAAACCAATGTTCACAAAATCCTCCCGCACCCACCAATATACAAGACCTCCCCAAAATCCTAATACTTTACCCATGCCTACACCCTCTGAACACCAGCATCTCCCAATCAATATCCACAAACCACTTATCACACTCCTCAGAATACCCCACAGCCTATCCCCGATCCTCAAAATTCAACCAATGATCACCACTACGCCCAAACACCATGTATTTATCAAAACAATCCCATATATGTAAACCCTACCCCACTCCAATAAACCAACCTCATATAGATTAGAATTCGCCAAGAAGGACTTGCGCATTAAAAACATGGCAGAAGAGCTCAAGAAGCTCACAAGCCGAGTCCAGGGTGTTGAAGGAGGTAAAGTAATTGAAGGTCTGAATTACGAGGACTTGTGCATTCAGCCAGATGTGGGTCTGTCGGAGGGTTACAAACCTCCTAAGAATGAAATGTTTGATGGAACGGGTGACCCAAAAGTACATTAGAGAACCTATTGTGAAAAGCTCGTAGGGGTTGGGAAGGATGAAAGGATTCGCATGAAGTTGTTCATGAGAAGCCTCACTGGAGATGCCCTATCTTGGTACGTAAGTCAAAATCTCAAGAAACGGGCTAATTGGGTAAGCATGGCATCGGACTTCATGGATAGATTCAGATTCAATACAGAAAATGCACCGGAGGTCTTCTACATACAGAATCTCAAGAAGAAGCAAACATAGACTTTTTGCGAGTATTCTACTCGGTGGAGGTCAGAAGCAGCAAAGGCCAGGCCGGCATTATAGGAAGAGCAGATGAAAAAATTCTTTGTCAGAGCTCAAGATCCACAATATTATGAGAGGTTAATGGTCATTGAGAATCACAAGTTCTCCGACATTATCAAGCTCGGAGAAAGGGTTGAAGAAGCGTAACGACCCGACCGGTCGTTCCGAGAGTAATAGCCATGTTTCCCCCATTTCGGGTTCATTATATATGGTTCACCTTCATTATGTTGTGTTAGATTGGTTGGCTCGGGTTCGGAGGGATTTTTGGAGAGAAAAGAGACACTTAGTCTCTTAACTTGGTTCAATAGTTGAAAACGTCAACTAAGAGTTCACTTATTGGTAAATGACCTTGGAATGTAGATTTCATGTTTCAGATAGCTTCGTTAGTTGATTTGGACTTAGGAGTGTGTCTGGAATGTGGTTTTGATGTCCGGTGTAGAATTAGGCTTGAATTGGCGAAAGTTAGTTTTTGGCAATTTTCGTTCGGCAGTGGAAAATAGGCTATAGGGGTCAGAATGGAATTTCGGAAGTTGGAGCAGGTTCATAGTGTCATTTTTGATATGTGTGCAAATTTTCGGATCATTCGGACGTGTTTTGGTTGGTTTCGGCATCATTGACGAAATTTAGAAATCTCAAACTTCATAGGCTTGAATCCGATGTGATCTTGGTGTTTAAGCGTTGGTTTGGGTGTTTCGAAGGTTCAACTAAGTTTGAATTAGGTTGTGGGACTTGTTGCTATTTTTGGTTGGTGTCCCGAGGGGTTCAGGGTGATTTCGGATAGCTATCGGGGGATTTAAATTTGGAAAATTGCAGCTGCAACTGCTGGTGCTGGTGTAACTGCAGCTGCTGGTGGTGGTCCGGTTAGGAGACCGTAGGTGAGAGCCCGTAGAAGCGGACCCAAGAGCGCAGGTGCGGATTTTGGTGGGAAGGAGGAAAACTGCAGATGCAGAGCTGGGGCCGCACCTGCGGAGTAGCAGGTGCGGAAATTTGATCGCGGGTGCGAAAATGTGCGTTTAAGTGATTTTTCATAGGTGCGCACCTGGGACCGCAGGTGCGGGTCCGCAGGTGTGAGAATTTGGCCGCAGGTGCGGAAATCCCTGGGCAGAACATATAAATAGGACCCTAGTGGATTTTGGTCATTCATCCACCATTTTTGCACGGGTTGGAAGCTTTTTGAAGGGTTTTGAAGAGGAAAATCGAAGGTTCTTCGTGGAGGTAAGACTTTTGGACTTAAAACTCGTTTATGTGTGGTTTATGGACTGATTAGTGGTGAAATTAGTACAAAAATTGGGTAATTAAGGCTTGTAATTGGAGACCTTTTATTGGGGATTTGAGGGGCCATTTGAGGTCCGATTTTGAGATTCTTGGTATGTATATACTCGTGGAAGCATGAGGATTCTTGTGATGTGATTTTTATCGACTTCCAAGACGTGGGCCTGGGGGTCAGGTTTGGCCAATTTCGGGATTTTTTGTTTATATTGGTTATTTTCGAGTGGGATTTGTTCCCTTAGAGTATTTTGATGATATGAATATGTTTTTGAATAGATTCGGGGAGTGTTGAGACCGAGTCAAGGGGAAAAGGAATCGCGGAGTAGATTTTTGTCCGGTTTGAAGTAAGTAATGACTGTAAATCTTGTCCTGAGGGTAGGAAACCTCGGACTTCGTATTTTCTCACTATTTTTGGAGTGGCGCACATGCTGGATGACGAGTGTGTGGCGTGCACTTATTGGGGATTTGGTCTTGGTCCTTCCCGTGGAAACTATTGAGTTTCGTATTTACTTTTAAATCATATGTTAAACCGTGTTTTCAGACTATTGTTATATTTGGGCTGTAAGCCATGTTTGGGGCCTTGTGCCGAATTGTTTAGACCCCTTGGGGGATTTTACTGATATTCCTCACTTTGTTGACTTATGATTTACACTCAGTCATAGCATGTTTAACTGATTTCGAAACTCAGCCTTATTTACACTATTTTGACATATAAAATGATGTTTTTCTGTCGAGTATCACGTTTTACTGATAGCCTGAGTGTCTTTTTGAGAGTTTCTGACTGAGTGAGGTCGAGGGTCTGATTGTGAGGATATGATATGCCACGAGATGGCTTGATATTAGCGCTTGGGCTGTAGGAGCCTCTCCGGAGTCTGTACACAACCCAAGTGAGCGCGCAGGTACCTACTGAGTGTGAGTGCCAAGTGACGAGTGATTGGGAGGCATGAGTGATTCTGAGGTTGCCCGAGGGGCTGATTATGAGTGACTGTGATGTTTCTCGAGGGGATGACTATGAGTGACTGTGAGGTATGCCCGAGGGGCTAATTTTGAGTGATGTTACGCCCGAGGGGCAGTTTCTTATTCATGATTTTTACCGAGTGGCTATGATATGTGGCTAGATTCCATAGTTTTAAGCATTATATACCTTACATTTTATGTGCTTTTGTGATAAAAATACACGTTATATGTGCATAATGGAGTCTATTTCATATGTAGGTGAATTGGAGATAGAAGCCGAGCTAAATGGATACATAAACATCAAAAATACGCTCAAGAGTCGAAAAGGAGTAACCCGGGCTATAGCCGGGCGTTTTGGCCATAAAGCCAGGCCAACCCTGGCTATAGTGGGGCATTTTAGACTTAAAGCCAGGCCAACCCTGGCTCTAGTGGGTCATTAGACCCATAAAGCAAGGCCTAGCCTGGCTATAGTGGGGCGTTAGAGCCCAACGCCAGTCCTAGCCTTGCTATAATGGGGTGTTTGGGGCTTAACGCCTGGGTCCCGGGTCCGGTCAATTCCGAGTTTTGAAGGTTTTAAGTGTTTCCTGATTTGAATAAAAGTCTCCTACATGTTTAAGGTTTGTCCCAGACTTATAAATATACACGAAAACACAACTTTGAGGGGATTATTCACGATTTGGATGAGGAGATTTACGTGGAGGAATACACACCACGCTTGAAGGAGGCTTTTACCTAGTTTTTCTTCTCTTCTCTTTCTTTAATTTCATAGTTTATTAGTTCTAGAGTTTTGGGTGATATATGAACGTTGTAGTTTGAAGCTTGAATTGTTCTTATTATTTTATCATATTGGTTTATTTTTTCAATCTTGCGCATAATTATTTGATTGCTTGATCACCAATTTTTTACTATCTACGAATCTAGGATTGAACTCAGGAGAGGGAATTCTAGATTGCATATAAGATTGGGTAGAGCAAGCTCTTAACCCTTCAGGGGCGCGGATTTGCGGTTAGGATAGGTATATACCTAATCGCCTTGCTTGGTTATTATACGGGAATTATTAATGTGTTCTTGTTAATCCTAATTTCATAGGAATATAGGTGTTAGGTTAGCTTGAATAGGCGAGTTGTACTTCGGGAGAAGGCTACGAGAAATATTAACCTCGTCAATCAATAAAACATATAAATTAATTAGACGATTGAAGTGGAAAACTCAACAGGATTGTTAGCTAACCCATAGTTCTAGAATATCGGATCTCATTGAATTCGTATCTAAAATCTCGCCAATCTATTTATTTAATTTCATAGTTTACTATTCTAGATTAATTTTAGCTAAATATTCATACTTTAGTGTTCTCTTGAATAGATTAATTGTTTCGGTATAATTTAGTTGAGCGTTAATCACAAGTCTCTGTGGGTACGATATCTGGACTTACAATCCTATATTACTTGTCGACCACGTATACTTGTGTGTGCGTTTGGACCCAACAAGTTTTTGGCGCTGTTGCCGGGGACTTAGAAATTAGCTATTCTACTAGATTGAATTTTTACTTTTGTCTATTTAAGTTTTTAATTTTTTTTATTTTTTATTTGTATCTTAATTTAATATTTTATTATCTTTCTTGACATGGAATCTTGGAATGATTATTGGTCGAATAGTGGTTATTCTTATTATGACGATCCTTGTCCATATTGTGGAGGACCACACATGTGGTAATATTGTCAATCTCAATGTAATGTGTGTAATTTTTGTAATGTGTGCGGTGGTCAAGGTGGCCATTGGGATGGTTGTCCTAATTCTTGTTATCCTTCTTAGAGCTTTTATTGTAATGTTTCTAATAATGTTAATGAGTTTGATAGGAGCAAGGAGGTGGAGGATATGGAAAGCGTGGCTCGTATTATGGACTTGATGAGCCAAGGAGCAGAGCAACAAAACATGATAGCCGAGCAACAAGTTCTTAACGCCGTAGCTATCAAAATACTCCAAGCTAAAGTGGATGAATTAATGGTCAATTTCCAAAAAGAACCTAAACTCGACGAAGAGAGCGAGTTCCCACCAGGAGATAATTTTGAAGAAGAAGATATAATGAGCCAATCTTGGCTAGAGGAACAAGCTCAACTAATAAAATCTCATGAGTTTCTTCGTGATGGTCTTTGTGACCATGCATCGAGGACTATGCATAACATAAGTGTGGGGTGGGGAAACTACTTTCTGAGGTGTATGTATAAAATTATTAATGGAAACTACTTTCTGAAGTGTAATTATATAAAATTATTTTTTTAGAAAAATCTCGGATTATTCCCAACGGTGGATCTGTTGGACAATTTTCTTGAGGGATAAAGTCCGATTTGAAAACACCAAAAAGATTTTTTGTTTTTTTTAGGATAGTTAGGTAGTATCCCTTGGTTTTTCTTTGGGCACCGGTTCTTTTCCAAGGGTGTGACTTGAACCAGGTGTTTATTTTTGTTTTTTTTAGAGTAGTTAGGAAGAAACTGAGTAACTTAGAGATACCCATTGACATGGTTGATGTCGGAATATCAGGTTACGACATACATTCTGCTTTCCCTTATATTTGGTTTGACATGTGATGCCTCAGTCAAAATAAATAGCCTATTTTGTGACGCCTTAGCTCAGTTGTTTGACTTGTATGCTACATAGTGTAATATTGCTTAATTCTCTCAATTTTGTTTGCTTTCTTGAGTTGAGAGTTGAATAAATCCGTTGTGATTGAGTCATGTGCAAAGTGTGAGTTAAGTTTAATGATTTTATATGCTATCATGTGTAGTCTAGAACTTGCCTCATGTGTTAATCGAAGCGAAATTGTAGGTTATGCTAGTCTAGGAGATGACGTAGGCATTTTCTTGCTTAATCATGGATGTGCTTATCACATAAGAATTACAAAATTCCATTGCTAGCCCATTTGAGCCTTTAGACCTTTTCTTTGGTACCCACATTACAAGCCGTACCCCTATTTTGTTCTTAAATCGAGATTTTTGCACCTTTTCCTCCTAAGGCACTTAGTCGCTAAAAAAAGTAAGGTGAGATATTGGGGAGTAACTTTGGAGTGGAGCACAAAAATTGTATTCAAAAGTCACTAGCCATTGAATCTTCATGTATGGAGTGTGTGTAGGAAAGAAAAAAAAGGATAGTAAAAGTATGTACAAAAAGATACACACCTCCAATTTTTATTAATTTGTGATAGTGAAAATATAGAAGTGCTTAGTTGAAAAAGGGCTATATTGAATATGAATTGTGGCAAGGAAATTGGTTGAGAAGAATATGTGTTAATTTGTGAAGGTAGTGGATTAAAGTGCTTAGGAGGGTTAGTCACTATTCCCAAATATGACCTACCTGTCCCTTAGCCTACATTACAACCCTAAAAGTCCTAATAGATCCTAGATTTGGCTAACTTGAATTAGTGGAGATCTACACTTAGGGCAAGCTTATGGTACGACCATGGGATGTATATGAATTCTTTGTGAGAGTGAGGGAATCTGTTCAATTGTGTGATGTCCTTAAATAATGTTCAAAAGCATATTTGAATGTGTGGACTAGTTATATTCACTCTTTTGTTGTTGGTGAGGGCACATGATCTCATGAACGATTGGTAATATTTGAATTTTCTTGTTGGGTAAGTGCGTAAATTGAGAGGGCTTAGTAGCTGCAAGTCGACTCTTGAGGTTGGGTGGTTGCAATTAGGTCGATTCATGTGATTGATTAAATTGTTATACGTGGGCATGTCAAAGGAAGGGAAAGAATGTGAAATTTTGTATGTTCATACTTGATTGCCGGTATCAATCATAGTTAATGGGTAACGTGTGTGATTGAAAAGTATAATACTCCTTGTTAATGAAATGCTTACGTGTTGAAGGATATTGCTCGAGGACGAGCAAGAGTCTAAGTGTGGGGTATTGATGCTTGGCTAGAATCCATAGTTTTTAAGCATTATATATCTTACATTTTATGTGCTTATGTGATAAAAATACACGTAATATGTGCATAATTCATGTGTAGGTGAATTGGAGATGGAAGCCGAGATAAATGGATGCATAAACGTCAAAAATACGCTCAAGAGTCGAAAAGGAGTGACCCAGGCTATAGTCGGGCGTTTTGGCCTTAAAGCCAGGCCAACTTGGCTATAGTGGGGCGTTTTGGCCTTAAAGCCAGGCCAACCCTGGCTATAGTGGGGCGTTAAACCCATAAAGCCAGGCCTAGCCTGGCTATAACGGGGCGTTAGAGCCCAAACGCCAGGCTTAGCCTGGCTATAATAGGGCATTTGGGGCTAAACGTCTGGGTCCCGGGTCCGGTCAATTCCGAGTTTTGAAGGTTTTAAGTGTTTACCGGTTTGAATAAAAGTCTCCTACACGTTTAGGGTTTGTCCAAAACTTATAAATAGACCAAAAAACACAACTCTGAGGGGATTATTCACGATTTGGACGAGGAGATTCACGTGAAGGAACACACACCACGCTTGAAGGAGGTTTCTACCTAGTTTTTCTTCTCTTCTCTTTCTTTAATTTCATAGTTTATTAGTTCTAGAGTTTTGGGTGCTACATGAACGTTGTAGTTTGAAGCTTGAATTGTTCTTATTATTTTATCATATTGGTTCATTCATTCAATCTTGCGCGTAACNCTTGTTAATCCTAATTTCATAGGAATATAGGCGTTAGGTTAGCTTGAATAGGCGAGTTGTACTTCGGGAGAAGGCTACGAGCAATAATAACCTCGTCAATCAATAAACCAGATAAATTAATTAGACGATTGAAGTGGAAAACTCAACATGATTGTTAGCTAAACCATAGCTCTAGAATATCGGATCTCATTGAATTCGTATCTAAAATCTCGCCAATCTATTTCTTTAATTTCATAGTTTACTATTCTAGATTAATTTTAGCTGAATATTCATACTTTAGTGTTCGCTTGAACAGATTAATTTTTTGGGTTTAATTTAGTTGATAGTTAATCACAAGTCTCTGTGAGTATGATATCTGGACTTACAATCCTATATTACTTGTCGACCACGTATACTTACGTGTGCGTTTGGACCCAACAGGCTACTTATGATTCATTTCTTTTTTTTTTACACTAACTTATTGGACATTTTTCTGAAATTTTTGGAAATTACACCTTTTAAAGGACTTTTACTGAAATTGGCCTTTTTTTAGTGTGATGATTTAACGTATTCACTGTTGGAAAGAAAGATTGTGCTTATTGTGAAATGATTATTTGACTTTATGTGTTTCTTACTGCTCAGACCTAATTTATTTTCATTACTACTGAGTTGGCGTACTTACATTACTCCCTGCACCTTGTGTGGAGATCCAGGGGCTAGGGCAGAGTGAGTTGTGTATCTTTTCCAGAGACTTCTCGGAGATTTTTCCAGGTAGCTACACGCGTCTGCAACCCTGCTCTCTCCTGCTTACTATTATAGGGTTTATTTTCCAAGGTTTTATATTTTCTTTAGATTCTCATGACGAGTGACTCTGGGATCTCAGGGTTGTATTTAATATTCGGTGTAGCTTTATCCATTTTAAATTGATAAAATGAAACCTTTATGGGTTATCATTTTAGTAATGATATAAATGAAAGATTATTTACGATTTGAGTGTGGATTTGGCTGGCCTAGTTCCACAATAGGCGCCATCACGACTGGTTTAGATTTGGGATCGTGACAAGAAGGTATCAAAAGCGGAATGGTAACAAATTTTGAGGCAGTGCAGGCCACGAACAAAGCATTACAATCGGGAGGCATATCAAAGAAGAAAGAAATAGGGACAGTAATGGTAGCCCAGGGTCAAAATCTCCATTTGTATACCAAACACCTCCACCAACATACCAACCTTCACCTCCCAGATATCCTCAACCCGCCACCCCCTACCACACTTATAACACCCAACCAGCCTACTATCATTCACCTCCAGCTCGTCCAAACTATCAAAAACCCAGGCCCAATTTCGATCGCAAACCACCCAAACAATACACCTATATTGCTGAACCCATCGACCAGTTATATGAAAGACTGAAGACCGCCGGATATGTCACCCATATTCCCATCGTTGCCATGGAAGACTCCTCCTTGTGGGTCAACCCAAACAAAACATGTGCATACCATTCTGGCATGAAGGGGCATACCATGGATGAATTCCACACTCTGAAAGACAAGATTCAGACACTAGATGATACCAAAGTCATACAAGCAAAGAAAGTCACGCCCAATGTCCGCAACAACCCTCTCCTGGACCATAGGGGTGAATGAGTAAATGTGATAGAAATTGATGAAGAATGGGATCTTAAAGGGTCAATTGGGCTTATTCGGGAAGGCGATGACCCTAAGAAACCTACAGTCAAACACTCACTCCTATTGTGGTACAGGTACAACCAGTCAAGTTGAGATAGCCGCATCAACTGCGTTCGAAATCGAAGTGATAACACCTGCAGCTACACCTGGTCCATTTGAAGAAGAAGTTACCATACCCTTCACTGTGAAGGTAGTATCCACATTGTCCTTTAAATCCAGTGATGTACCATGGGATTATGTTGCCGAAGCTAGGAGGAAAGAGAAGACGAAAATGGAAGAGTCTAGTGCTGCACAAGGGATGACCAGAGCTGGAAGAATCTATACACCTGACAATTTGGGAGGAACAAGTAAGGAAGCCACTGCCAAACAACCCATCATTGAAACCGGTCCGGATGATCTTTGGAGGAAGGTACAGGAAAGGGAATATTATATGGTAGACCATCTGATCAAAACTCCCGCCTAGATATCCATCATATCACTGTTGCAAAATTCTGAGGCGCATAGGAATGCTCCGATAAAGGTGTTGAATGAAGCGTATGTGCCCAACAATATCACCAGTGGGGAAATGGACAACATGGTGGGGAAAGTGCTAGAGAGCCATAAGATCACCTTTCACAAAGATGAATTGCCACCATAGGATTGAGCCACAACAGGGCACTGCACATCACAGTGCAGTGCGAGGATAAGTTCATTTCTAGGGTTTTGATAGATGGAGGATCCAACCTCAACATCTGTCCATTGACAACTCTAAAAAGGTTAGGCATGGGTTTGCATGAAATACGAGCAGGGACCATGCATGTAAAGGTGTTCGACCCTGTCGTAAATAGCCACAATCGGGGAAACCAATTTATGCTTGTAGATGGGTCCCACTTGGTTCGATGTTGAATTTGAGGTGCTAGACATATCCGCCTCCAACAATTTGTTGTTAGGATGAACTTGGATACATGCCGCTGGGGCTGTTGCATCCACTTTGCACCAGGCTGTGAAATTTGAATGGAATCATCCAGAAGTAATAATTCATGGAGATAGGAGCAATCCCATTTATACCAATTGAATTGTTCCAGTCATGGAAAATATAAAGAAGTTGGGAGGAGAGACTTATTATTTCATCGAGCACATTAATGCAATTGAGAAAGATAAATGGTGGACCAGCAAAATAGAAAGCATACTAGCATGGTCGGGGTATGAACCCGGCAAAGGACTTGGGAAGAAAACTCCAAGACATTACCAAGCCAATACAGCTGAAACGTCATGGTACAACTTTTCGGCTTGGATATATGTATACCTGGCAAGAATATGATGATTGGTCGCCACCATGGCATGGTCAATATTACCCTCTTGAGCAATCAGTGCCGCATTTGAGCCAATCCTTCCATCATGCCAATACAATATGGGGATCTGAAGAAGAAGAAGTGTTGGTTGTGCTGAGGAATTCTTTTTTAGAGGATGATGATATGGATTGTTGTGTGATAGTTGAGGAGGAGGAGGAAGAAGGCCTTACCATTCAGACAGTGGAGAAGGGAGCATTTCTCAAGAACTAGACCACTACACCATCAAGGGCCCGACGAATCCCGGGGTAGCAAGGCTGCTAGCATCATTTATTTCTTGAGCACTTTGTTTTAAACAATATTTTCATTATTTAATTTCGGAAAACAATATTTGAGTTATTGAAAATCGATTTATTTGACATTTTAATATTTACCAATGTCTTGATGTTTTATTATTACTATATTTCTTTCATATCTTTCTCTCTACAACATTACTATTTCTTATCTTGATGAACCAACGACTGTGACATGTAATGAGACAACGCAACACAAGGACAGTGACTCGGAGGAAATAGAAGAAGAGGATGTAATACCTGAGGAAATTATCAAAGTAGTTGAGAATTTTGAGAACAAGTCCAAGTCCAACCTGGACGAAACCGAGATAGTCAATTTGGGAGATTCCAAAACCATCAAGGAAACTCGCATAAGCATCCACTTGTCACTTCCAGAGAAGGAAGGATACACTTGTTTCCTGAAAGAATATGAGGATAATTTTTCATGGTCATACGACGATATGACAGGGTTGGGCACATCCATAGTATCTCACAAGCTACCTATAAACCCAATGTGTCCGCCAGTGAAGCAGAAACTCAGAAAGTTCAAACCGGACATGAGCCTGAAAATCAAGGAAGAAGTCAGCAAACAGATCAAAGACAAAGTCCTCATAGTAATTGAGTACCCAACCTGGTTAGCCAACATTGTACTGGTTCCAAAGAAAGATGGGAAGATTAGGGTTTGTCGACTATCGGGATCTAAACAGAGCAAGTCCCAAGGATGATTTCCCACTACCAAATATACCCAGTTTGATTGAGAATTTCACCAAGCATGATCTCCAATACATTGCATATTGCTTCGAGGGTTATCATCAGATCTGGATGGATGAAGAAGACGCAGAGAAAATAGCCTTCATTACACCATGGGGGTGTATTGCTACAAAATGATGTCATTCGGTCTGAAGAATGCTGGGGTCACCTACATGAGGGCCATGACAACTATCTTCCATGATATGATACATAAGGAAATAGAGGTGTATGTTGACGACATCATCATCAAATCTAAGAAGGCCACAAATCACATAGAATATTTGAGGAAATTCATTGACCGGCTGCGGAAGTACAATCTAAAGCTAAAGCCCGCAAAATATGCATTCGGGGTTCCTGCTGGAAAATTATTGGGATTCATCATCAGCCGCCAAGGAATAGAGTTGGACCCGTCAAAGGTTAAAGTTATCCAGGAACTACCACCGCCAAGGAACAAGAAGGACATGATGAGTTTCTTGGGACGCCTCAATTACATCAGTCGCTTCATAGCATAGTCTACAGTGATATGTGAGCCAATTTTCAAAATGTTGAAGAAGGATGTCACAACCAAGTGAACCGGGGATTATCAAAAGTATTTTGAAAATATAAAGGAATACTTGTCCACACCACCAGTCTTTGTCCCGCCAGAACCTGGTAGACCATTACTTCTCTACCTTGTAGTATTAGATGGAGCTTTTGGTTGTGTTTTGGGACAGCATGACGAGACAAAAATAAAAGAGAAATCCATATATTACTTGAGTAAGAGGTTCACACCATATGAAGCACGGTATGCTCTGCTGGAACGCACTTGCTGCGCTTTAACCTTGACATCTCAGAAATTGAGGCACTACTTTTGTGCCTATACTACATACCTTATATCGAGGATGGATACAGCTCAGAAATTGAGGCACTACTTTTGTGCCTATACTACATACCTTATATCGAGGATGGATCCCCTGAAGTACATCTTTCAGAAGCCTATGCCTACTGGGAAGCTGGCCAAGTGGCAAATATTGCTGAGTGAATTCGACATCATCTATGTAACTCAGAAGCGGTCAAAGGACAAGCATTGAAAGATCATCTTGCCGAAAATCATGTAGGAGGAAAATACGAACACCTGAAAACGTATTTTCCTGACGAAGAGGTATCATTCGAAGGAGAGGACATTGTTGAAGCCTACGACGGTAAGAGAATGTTTTTTTGATTGAGCTACAAATTTCAAAGGAGTCGGTATCGGGGTTGTCTAGGTATAAGAAATCGGTCAGCATTATCCAGTGTCTACAAAACTCAGGTTTCCATGCACCAACAATATGGCGAAATATGAAGCCTGCATATTAGGGCTCAACCTAGCCATTGACATGAATATTCAAGAACTGTTGTTGATCGGTGATTCAGACCTACTGGTACACCAGGTACAAGGAGAGTGCGCTACCAAGAATACCAAAATACTACCGTATCTACATCATGTACAAGAGGTGAAGAGGAGATTCACAAAGATAGAACTCCAGCATGTCCCCAGAATTCAGAATGAGTTTGCAGACGCATTGGCCACCTTGTGATACAACATCAAGAAAAAAATTTCATCGATCCTATTACGGTAAGGGCCCATAATCAGCCGGCATAATGTGTTCATGTTGAAGAGGAAACGGATGGAAATCTTTGGTTTCACAACATCAAGGAATATTTGGCAAAAGGAGAATACCCGGAGTATGCAAACCATACTCAAAAATGAACACTGCGGAGACTGTCAAATCACTTCTTCCAAAGCGGAGGAATTTTGTATAGAAGAACTCCCGATCTAGGTCTGTTAAGGTGTGTTGACGCCAAAGAGGCTTCTAAATTTCTCGAAGAGATATATGCCGGAACCTGCTACCCACATATGAACGACTTTGTCTTAGCCAATAAGATACTCAGGGACGGATACTTTTGGATGACTATGGAAACAAAATGCATCTGGTATGTCCAGAAATTCCACCAATGCCAGATACATGCAGATATAATACGAGTGCCGCCAAATGAACTAAATTCAACAAGTGCACCTTAGCCTTTTACTGCCTGGGAATAGATGTCATTGGTCCAATCGAAGCCACTGCTTCGAACGGGAACATGTTCATTTTAGTGGCCATCGATTACTTCACTAAATGTTGAAGTTTCATCGTAAAAGATGTAACCAAGAAAGTCATCGCAGATTTTGTCAGAGATCGGATTGTTTGTCGATTTAGGGTTCTAGAGTCCATCATCACTGACAATGCTGCCAATCTCAACAGTGATCTGATGAAATCCATATGTGAAACTTTAATATCAAGCACAAGAATTCCACAGCGTACAGTCCTCAAATGAACGGAGTCATAGAGGCCGCCAACAAGAATATCAAAAAGATACTAAGAAAAATGGTAGAGAACCATAAGCAATGTCACGAGAAATTACCATTTGCCTTGCTAGGATACCATACCACATTCTGCACATCGACCGGAGAAACTCCATATTTGTTGGTTTACGGTACCAAAGTCGTCATTCCCGCCGAGGTAGAAATTCATTCTCTGAGGATCATACAAGAAGCAGAACTCAGTGATGCAGAATGGATAAGGAGCCGCAATGAGCAGTTAGCCCTCATAGACTGAAAAAGAATTAATGCAGTGTGTCATGCTCAGCTTTTCAGAATAGAATGTCCAGAGCTTTCAACAAAAAGGTCAAACCAAGACAGTTCATACCAGGGCAGCTGGTGCTGAAATGGATCTTTGCACATCAAGATGAAGCCAAAGGAAAACTTTCACCCAACTTGCAAGGTCCTTACATGGTTCACAGAGTATTAACAGGAGGAGCGCTCATACTCGCAGAAATGGATGGAGAAATCTGGCCAAAGCATATCAATTTAGATGCAGTCAAAAGATACTATGTGTGAACTATTCATGTGATATAAATTGAACTACGCTTGACCGTATTCCCATTTAAGAGGGTATACGTAGGCATCCCTGTGGGTTCGCTCAAAATTCAATAAAATTTCTTTTTTTCCCCACAATTAGAAAATGGGGCAGAATTTTGAGGATGACCCCCAAAATTCGGAAGCAAGTTCAGCCAACAGCAGCATACAGAATAGCCAAAAATCACTTAGTTAACTGGGGAAAAATTTTGAGGAGGACCCTCAAAATTCTATGGCAAAGGAAGTAACAATGTCTCTAATAATGTCACAGTTACTGGTTCATCTAACTGATTACTAAATTGCATATTACTATGTCTTCTAAAAAAACCATACGTGCGTTCTTTTGAAAAGACACTTTACTTTTTAGCCAGAGGCTACCCACGGGACCTTTGGGAAAATTAGAGCAGAGCAAATAGACAAAGACACGAACCAACCTCCCCCACAAAACTCACGAATTTTCTTTGGATGCGGGAAAAGGTCATCATCATAAGCATCACCGTGAAAACACAACTGCTATACACAAGACGCATTGTCAGCTAAGAATACTTTACTCTTACCCTTACATCTCCATGAGACTAAGCCATGTCTCAATCATTTGCATAAGACTAAGCATTGCCTTCTCTTTGCATGAGACTAAGCCATGTCTCAATCATTTGCATAAGGCTAAGCACTGCCTTCTTGTCACACCCCAAAACCGAGGGACGAGACCGGCGCCGGTCAACCGAACCTGAATTGCTTTTCCTACCCAACGCATTTCCCCGTGTTCATAATGTACATCTACAAGTTAAACATCCAAATAGAATCAAATCATGCGCTTACAACATGAGTCAAATTTCCTCTTTTAAAATTTTCAACATTTAATCTTCCCAAAACATACCTTCTAAATTACAACACCCCCGATACAGGATCGCAATTACAAACGAGTACGATAACTACCCAATATATATATATATACAACCCACATAATGTCTACAGAGCCTCTAAGAGTACTGGGAGTTTACATAGACTTGACGGTAACAAGGCCACGGCTATACCTTTTACAACATAAGCAAAAGAGAATGATATAGTCCACAAACGTCCCTGAGAGGAAATGGGGCTCATCAGAACTGCTGAAGAGATGAAGAGGAGGCACCACTAACGGGGGACTGAGCTACCTGCTATAAAACCACCTACATCCATATAAAAGATGTAATGCCCCCGGCAAAAGGGACGTTAGTACCATGGAATAGTACTAGTATGTATGAACAAGCTTTACTCCAAGTAAAATCAACAATACAAAGATAGGAGATAGTCAAATAAACTGAACAAATACTGAGCAGAGATACATAAAACACAAATGAGAGTTCCACAGCTTCTTATTTCAATCGCTCTCCTGTTGCGGCGCGCAACCCGATCCCACCTTACAATTATGTTACGGCATGCAACCAGATCCAACCTTACAATCACATTAAACCCTTATTAATTCTGTTGCGGCATGCAACCCGATCCCACCTTACAATCATATTTGATTTCTGTTGCAGTGTGCAACCCGATCCCACCTTACAATCATCTTTGATAGCAGAGAACAAAATCTTACGCCTCCACACATTAGAACAATAGATTCACATATGCATAAGCCAGAAACTCATACTGAATGCTTGGACACCAACAAGGTGACTCTACGAAGATTAAAGTTAGACATACATACCTCGAGTCGAAATTCCCCTTTAATATCTATTTCAAAACACTGGACCTTCTAATGCCTTCAATCTAATTTACAATGTGACACATTCAAACTTAGAGTTAGGAACCTTGAACTCATTTGGGCATTTATCAAATACTATGTGGTCCTTTAGATTAGCTAACCCCTTTTTAGTGAAAGATTTCCCTAGCTTACTTCCCTTTGCTAGATTATGGTAGATTATTCACATGCATGCAAGGCCTTTAGATTTTACTGTCAAGAACCAATTTGATGTTTTAAACGTCAATACCACACAAGAAGATAGGTTGATTTTTGTGGTACCCAATTTTCGAGTGATGTCTCTCTAGAAGAACCTGGTTCTTCTTGGTGTTCCAACTTCTACTGTTGTGGAATAACAAAAGCAGTAAAGTAAAAATGCAGAGATTTTTACGTGTAAAACACCTGGCTCAAAAGGTGAAAAAATCACGACCTACTCCTCAGTAGGATTTGCTCAAACTCTTCACCAAAACACTAAGCCAAACGGACTTTTAAAATAAACTCTTTTGTATTCCTAGGACTAACTCTAATCCCTTCGTAGTAACTAGCCTCTAGCTAAATTCTACAAGCTTCAAGTTAACTCTAACTTGAACAATGCGTACCTATTACAATTGCTTCTATGAAAGCTGAAAAGATATAATATTAAATATCCTACTACAACCAACTAGACCCAATGACAAACAGATGGAACTGGTTCATCTAGCTGGTTTGTAGCCTTTGTATCGCACAATAATTCCTCTCGCAAAATATCTGGGAATTTTGCTTTCAGATCTTGATTCACTTCTGCACTTGTACGTTCTTTATTCAAGCAAGAATACTTCAATTATTTATAAAGTCAGCTGTTGAGTGTGTCATTTAGTTATGGTACAATTCTAGCTGGGAGAGTGAGTTCGTATTAAACTCAACTTCCTTCCTTCGTTATTGTCCTTGCTGAATTCAACTTCTATTCTCTTATCAATTTGCAACCTTTTCGCATTAGACGACACTCTCTTTATTCATTGATACTTCACAATCGCATTCATCTCATATGCATATAAGGCTTGTGTGCCAACACGTCAGGTCAAGTATGTGTGATCTAGTGGACCTGGTTCAACTGGTCATACATTTGTCAATCTTCAAAAGTATGCAGTGACTCGGGTGAACAAATTCCCTCTTGTTGATGATGACAAACTCTATGCTTTTCCCTGTATACACTTCAAAGACTTTGTATGTGTTTTAAGCATTTATCATAGAGAAACAAGGTTCATTATGTTATAAATATCACTTGAAATATAAAAGCATGTGTCTTCCCCTTTTTGGCATCATCGAAAAGTTTGCATAATGATAAACTCACCACTGTTGTTAACAATTACTCATGCCATTGAGGCAACTTCAGGTGCAAACATGATTAATCATCATAGGAAACCAATAAATGTAAGCTATCTAAGAAACTGAGACAAGTCAATAACAAAACAACAAAAATTCATTGATTAGGAACGAACATAAAACACCATACAACTAAGCAAAAAAATAGCCATAACCATGAGCAAAACAGAATAAAAACAACAGAAACAGAACAACTGGTCTAAAGAGGGGCTTTGGCAGCTATGGACAGCCTAAGGATGGGAAGGTGCAAAGGAGGTTGTGGTCTTGGTTTGTAGAAGAGAAAGCATCTGCTTAAGAACACCCTTGTTCTTTTCCTTCTCTTTTGCTAATTCAGCCCTGAGAGCATCCCGCTCAGCTTCAACCTCAATTAAACGAGACTTAAAACGAAGGATCTTCATATCCTTTATCTCGCTTTCCTGCACCAGAGTTCTAACTTTGCTATTGACAGGCAGCTTCCTAGATGAACCAGGTTCATCTACAGGAACATTGGCAGCATAATCGCAAGTCAACAAAGTATCCTTCCCAAAATAGTCCTTGGCAGTAGCTATCTTAGCCTTTTTCAGAGGAACATCAAAATGAGCAAGCACAACTGTCAGAATAAAGCCATATGGGATTGCATGTGCTTTTGTTCCATTCACAACTCTGTCCAAGAGTTGGATGATGAAGGTTGGCCAATTGATCTTCTTTCCCCTATACAAGCATTCCATCAAGGTTAGATCTATATAGTTGGCTATGTGCCTTCTTTCTTGCCTTGGCAGCAAGAACTTGATGACAAACTCGAAGAGAAACTTGTGTTCTGGCTTCATTTCACTTTTGTAGGCCATTGTTGCTTCGTGTAATCTTCGTAGCCCTCAGCAGAAATGTGCAGAATTTCTCCAAGTCCTTTAGCATCAAAGGAGACTTGAATTCCTTTGACTGTGGTAGTGACCTTGCCATCCTTGACCACTGCATTACCCATGAACTCCACCAGTTCAACTCTAGACAACCTTCCTTCAATGTGAAGGACCATGTTCTTCCACCCCTGAACATCCAGTGTGTTCAGCAGGTATCTCATCCCAGGTTCCTCGAGATCCTTCAACAACTTTCCCTTCAGAGTTGTTCTTTTGCCAAATAAGGTGATTCTGTCAGTCACCTCACCAACTTCCCCCTCATCTTCTCCACTCCACTCTTTATCATCATATTTCTTAATTACCTTCACTTTTCTTACCTTGGACCTGATCCTTTTAACGGTTCTTGTAGGTATGGCAGACACTGTAGCTGACTTCTTTGAAGAAGCCTTAGCCCTTTTTTATTTTGGTGCCTCAACCACAACAGGAGCAGTCTGCTCCTCATGATGGACCAGGTCCATCGTATCCTCTTCAACCACAACAGTCTCTAGGAGCTCTCCTACTTTAGCCTTTCCCTTTGCAGCTCTCTTTTTCTTGCTCTCTAGCATAGCCTTCTCAAACAGTTCTTCTTCTCCTCCCACAGTACTACGTGTAGCACACACCTTAGGAACAGGAGCATCAGCAACTTCAGAAGCTTTCCTCTTCTTGGAAGGAACTGGGTTAGTAGCCTTCTTGGACTTCTGAGTCCTCCTTTTCTTTGGGTTATAGGACTCCCCCAGTTTCCTTAGCCTTTCAGCCAATGTCTCGTCCTCAGATGAACCAGGTTCATCCACTCCTTTATTTAAGCTTGTTAGACCCGCCACTGCTTCCTCGACTACACTTCCCCCTAACTCTGTGACATCTTCTCCAACCTTCTCAGGAATGGGACAACAAATAGTCAATGTAGTACCATCCTCCCCAAATCCCTTTCCCTCAAGAATTTTACCTTTTTCTAATTTTCTTTGCCTACTAGGCACTTCAACATCAACTACCGACCCAACCAGAACAAACTTGTACTAAGCATTAATAGACTCATAATGTGCATCAAGATTACCTTGTTCAGAATTTGATGAACCAGGTGCTTCATCCTCGTTGGCTGATTTAAAAGATTCACTTGATGATTCAGAATTATTATCCTTTCAGCCTGCAGAATTGCCTCCAATAATTTTGCACGTGACCCAGAAGCCACTGATTTTCTGGCAAGAACTTTACATGATGACCACGAGGGGCTGAGTTAGGGTTAGATGTGGGTTTTGGAATAGGAGGGTTTTCAAGAATATGAGGGTTTTGGTTCGACGGTTACTTTATGAAGAGGAGAGTAATGATGACCCTTATATAAGATATGGCTATTAATTATACAACCGGTAGAATATTTATTCAAGTGGAAGTCTAATAGTTGTAGGAGTGTCATTGATTAGACGGTTAAGATTCCCTACCTCTAGGCTAATTGAGTACTAATGTAACTTGTTGGAACGGGTTCATTTAGGGATTAGTACAAAAAATTTGAAATGAACCAAATATAGATAGAATCATGCTCACGTGTGACTGTAATTAGCTCAATAATTGTATGGAGATGAGCACGTACCTTGTCAGTCAGATGAACCAGCATAGATGAACCAAGTTCATCATGTTAAAGTCCTTAATTTGCCTCAATTTACAAGGATAGAGAAACATCATTAGCAACCAGGGAATCTTATTAATACATGGCAAGAGAGTATGATGGTAAAGTCATGATGTTGAGCAATGATTAGACTATTTGATTATCTATGTTAGTATTTCTAGCAGAAAAAAAAATATTTTTTTCATTTTTTTTTTCAAATTTTTTTTTTCAATCAGGTGATTTTAATCATCCCTAATTCAAGCCTTTTTCTCTCAAAATGCTCCCTATTCAGTGCTTTAGTAAAGATATCTGTAATTTATTGATCAGTAGCACAAACTTCAATTGAGATCATTCCTTTTTCATAGTTATCCCTCAGGAAATGGTGCCTAACATCTACGTGCTTAGTTCTCTTATGATGAACCGGATTCTTCGTCATACTTATGGCACTAGTGTTATCACAGAAAATAGGAATGCATCCCACATCTATACCAAAGTCCTTGAGTTGTTGCTTGATCCATTGCAATTGAGCACAGCAGGAGGCTGCAACCACATATTCAGTCTCAGCAGTAGACAAAGCTACTAAATTTTATTTCTTGGTAGCCCAAGACACAAGGCATGAGCCCAGAAAGTGAGCCATACCTGAAGTAATTTTCCTGTCAACCAGGAAACCTGGATAATCAGCATCCGCATATCCTACAAGGTCGAAATTACTACATTTAGGATACCAAAGGCACAAATCAGTGGTGCCTTTCAAATATCTCAAAATTCTTTTCACTGCAGTGAGGTGGGACTCCTTTGGATTTTCCTGAAACCTAGCACACAGTCCCACACTAAACACAATATCAGATCTGCTGGTAGTGAAATATAATAGAGACCTAATCATCCCTCTGTATAGCTTCTGATGAACGGATGAACCAGGTTCATCCACATCCAATTTTGTAGTTGTGGCTATGAGAGTGTCTATTTCCTTTGAGTCTTCCATTTTAAACATCTTGAGCAATTCTTTCACATACTTTTGTTGGTGGACCATTGTCCCATTTGGTGTTTTGCTTGATTTGCAAGCCTAAGAAGAAGTTTATCTCACCCATCATACTCATCTCAAACTCACTCCCCATAAGCATAGCAAATTCCTTGCTCAATTTTTCAGAAGTCACCCCAAATATAATATCATCCACGTATATTTGCACAACCAGGAGATCCTCACCCTTTTTCCTTTAAGAACAAGGTACTGTCAATATTGCCTCGTTTGTACCCATGTTCTAGCAGGAATTTTGATAATCATTCATACCATGCTCTTGGTACTTGTTTGAGACCATATAGAGCCTTGTCGAGTTTGTATACGTGGTCAAGTGACTCCTTGATTTCAAAACCTGGAGGCTGCTTGACAAATACATCTTCCTTCAGATAGCCATTGGGAAAGGCACTCTTAACATCCATCTGATGAAGAGTGAATTCCATGTGAGCAGCAAATGCTATAAGAAGTCTGATTGCCTCCAGTCTTACCACAGGGGTAAAGGTCTCATCATAGTCAATTCCCTCTTCTTGACTATACCCTTGAACAACTAGTCTTGCCTTATTCCTTGTAACAGTTCCATCCCCATCGAGCTTGTTCCTGATGACCCACTTGGTGCCAATCACTGATCTGTCTAGTGGCCTGGGTATCAAGTGCCATACTTGACTTCTTTCGACCTGATTCAGCTCTTCTTTCATGGCATTTACCCAATCAGCATCTTGTAGGGCTTCCCCAATGTTCTTTGGTTCGATCATGGATAGAAAGGCATCAAACGCACACAGATTTTTCAAAGATGATCTTGTTTTGATTCTGGATGTCAAATCTGTTATGATCTCAAGAGGGTGAGAACTCTAATATCTGTGTGGTTTGAGTACCAGATGCTCATTCCTAGACAATTCCATGGTGTCTTGTTGTTGTGGATCAGGATCAGGGCCATGTTGCATATGTTGAATTCCCCATGTCATGTTGCTTGGGGTAATTGAACCTGGTCCATCACCTGTTCCACTATCCATGTTTGCTTCAATGTGATCGCTGCTTCTCACCAGTCCAAGCTCCTCATCTTTTGGTTCCTGTCTCTCAGCAAGAGTGTTAGTTTCATCAAAGACAACATGTACACTTTCTTCTACACACATACTTCTTTTATTATACACTTTATATGCTTTGCTATGTGATGAATATCCCAAGAATACTCCCTCATCACTTCTGGGGTCAAATTTTCCTAGGGAATCTTTGCCATTATTATGCACAAAACACTTGCATCCAAAAGCCTTCAAGTGGGATATGTTGGGCTTTCTCCATTTAAGTAATTCATAGGGAGTTTTTTCTACCAGAGGTCTGGTCAAGCATCTATTGATTATGTAACAAGCAGTGTTTATTGCTTCAGCCCAGAAGCTGTGAGGTAGTTTGCTAGATAGAAGCATGGTTCTTGCCATGTCTTCAAGAGTTCTGTTTTTACTTTCAATAACCCCATTTTGCTGTGGGTTCTAGGAGTAGAAAATTTATCATTGACACCATGTTCATCATAGAACTCAGCAAACTTAGCATTCTCAAATTCAGTACCATGGTCAGATCTTATTGATGCTAGTTGATGTCCTAATTGATTTTGAGTTTTCTTGAAAAATGAGGTGAACATATCGAATGCTTCATCCTTAGATGCCAGGAATAAGGTCTAGGTGAACCTTGAATAATAATCAACTAGAACCATCACATATCTCTTACCACCTCGACTCACAGTTCTCATAAGGCCACACAGATCCATATGAACTAGTTCTAACGTCGTGGTGGTACTGACTATTTTCTTTCTTTTGAAAGAGGACCTTACGTGCTTCCCCCTGGCACATGCCTCACAAACTTTTTCCTACTTGAACTTAATGATAGGAAGTCCTACCACTAAGTCTTTATAGACTAGTTTGTTAAGCTGAGTCAGACTCGCGTGACCAAGTCGTTTGTGCCACAGGAGGGGATCACTATCCCACACACTTAGGCAAATGAGTTCATTTTTAGAAAGTGTGGACAAGTCTATGACATAGATGTTATTCATTCTTTTTCCCTGCAAAACAATCTTGTCAGTAAGCAGGTTAATCACAAAACATTTTGTGGAAGTAAAAGCAACCAGGTTACCTCTGTCACACAGTTGTGATACACTGATCAGGCTATATTTCAAGCCATCTATTAGATACACATGTTCAATGGATCGTGTGTCATCCTTACCTACCTTACCAACACCAATAATTTCACCTTTCTTTCCGTTTCCAAAGGAGACATTTCCACCTTTGAGACTTTCAAGTGAAAGGAACTGTTCCATGTTCCCAGTCATGTGCTTTGAGCAGCCACTGTCCAAATACCAAATTTGGTTGCCTCCTCTCACTTGAACCTCTTGTTATTTATGTGATTCCTCATCAGATTCTCCAATTTCCATGAGCGCCTAATTTTCAGTCTCCCTACCGTCTGATTCCTCATCTGAACTTTCCCCCCTTCCCCCCAAGCAGCAACCATAGCCTTTGTTGTGGTTTTCTTAGGTTGGACATGTTCCTTCTTCCTGTTCCTTCTTTCTTATCTCTCCTTTTCCATTCTACTTCCCACTGAGGAAAGTTTTTGATGAGATGGTCAGTTTTACAACATTTGTAGCATCCCTCAGTGGTTGGACTTTCTGGAGATTTTGCTTTGTTATAGTTTCCTCCTCTAGAGATTCCCTTCTTCCTCATGAGAAAGTTTCTGAATTCCTTGGTAATCATGTCCATCTCATCATCTCCCAGATCTTCTCCCTCAGTGATTCTTAGTGCTAGACTCCTCTACTTCTTTGGACCATCCATCTTCATTGTCTGCCTTCTGAGTTCATAGGCAGTAAGGTTTCCAATCAGCTCATCCAATCTCAGGGTTGCCAAATTTTTGAATTCCTGGATAACAGTGATTTTGCTTTCCTAGGAAATAGGCAAGACCCTTGTCAGGATCTTCTCAACCATGTCCTTTTCAAGAATAACTCTTCCAAGAGACTTTAGTTCATTAGTCAAGGTTGTGAACCTTGTGTACATCTCTTGGATAGTCTCTCCTTCTTTCATAGTGAAGTTTTCATACTGAGACTATAGTAGAGTACCTCTTGACAGTGGTGCAGCTTTCGATTCTGTTGTACTCGTCTGGACCTAGTCCACACACTAGCCACTTTTTGGCCTTTGCATTCTTCTCCCATTTATTCAGATCCTCAACAGGGCAGTTAGCTCTTGTATTTGGTACATCTATACCTTGAGAAGTCTTCATCATGGTAGCTAAAGAACCATCAGTGACTATGTCCTATAGTTCATAGTCTTCTCCAATCAGATGGTCCTTCATCCTGTTTTTCCACCAAGAGTAATACTGGCCATTGAAGAGTGGTGGCCTCGCAGTTGAGTGACCCTCCCAGTTTCTAGGTGGTTCACTCATCTTGATCTTCTCCAAGGTGTTAGCCTTTAAAGGATAACCTGCTCTGATACCAATTGATGTTTTAGATGTCAATACCACACAAGAAGATAGGTTAATTTGTGTGGTACCCAGTTTTCGAGTGCTGTCTCTCTAGAAGAACTTGGTTCTTCTTGGTGTTCCAACTTCTACTGTTGCGGAATAATAAAAACAGCAATGTAAAAACACATAGATTTTTACGTGGAAAACACCTGGCTCAAAAGGTGAAAAAACCACAACCCACTCCTCAGTAGGATTTGCTCAAACTCTTCTCTAAAACTTTGAGCCAAACGGACTTACAAAATAAACTCTTTTGTAATCCTAGGACTAACTCTAATCCCTTCGTAGTAACTAGCCTCTAGCTAATTTCTACAAGCTTCAAGTTAACTCTACCTTGAACAATGCGTACCTATTACAATTGCTTCTGTGAAAGCTGAAAAGATACAATATTAAATCTCTTACTACAACCAACTAGACTCAATGACAAACAAATGGAACTGGTTCTTCTAGCTAGCATGTAGCCTTTGTATCGCAAAATAATTCTGCTTGCAAAAAATCTGGGAATTTTTCTTTCAGAACATGATTCACTTCTGCACTTGTGCATTCTTTATTCAAGCAAGAATACTTCAGTTATTTATAAAGTCGGTTGTTGAGTGTGTCATTTAGTTATGGTACAATTCTAGCTGGGAGAGTGAGTTCGTATTAAACTCAACTTCCTTCCTTCGTTATTGTCCTTGCTGAATTCAACTTCTATTCTCTTATCAATTTGCAACCTTTTCGCATTAGACAACACTCTCCTATGCATATAAGGTTTGTGTGCCAACTCGTCAGGTCAAGTATGTGTGCTATAATGGACATGGTTCAACTGGTCAGACATTTGTCAATCTTCAAAACTATGCAGTGACTCGGGTCAACACAATTCATGTGTATTCCATTTTTAACCAAAACCTAAAAATTTGTGGAAATGGGGTGAAGACTTACCTCTTATGGTGAGGAAGATGACAACCACTCGATTACTTCCAGGCCTGATTAGAGATGGAGGACCAATTTAGGGAAGATGGGGACTTCTCTCACTAGAACCCACTCTCACTTCTCTCTATTTTAATCAGATAGCCTTTAAAAATGAAGGGGGGTGTTTTATAAAGCTGGGGGTCGGGTTTTAACATTATAAATTAGGAGTCCCGAAGCAGGTATGCGGTTAGGAAAGCGATCGCATTCCTGCTATGCGGTCTGCATACCTATTGCATAAGTGGCCTTCAGCTGGGCCAAAAAGAGAAGCAGACTGCCCAGGTATGCGACTACTATGAGGTCCGCATACCTGTTATGTGATCGCATAGTGCGTCGCATAACTCCTTCCGCAAAAATCAAGGTGGAAAAATGTGACAACCATGCGGCCCGCATTCGTGAAATGTGATCGCATGCTAGGCCGCATAGCTGTCCTCAAAATGGATAGAAAACTGTCCAAGTATGCGACCACTATGTGGTCCGCATACCTGATCTGCGATCGTATAGTGGATCGCAGACCTGCACAAATCTGGAAAATTATATCTTTTAAGTCCCGGGGTACTTTTTTTTACTCCACAAGGGTGCATTTTAAGAATTTCTACAGTTATAACCACATGGGGACTCATTCGGGCATTGTTTTTAGACTTAAAATTTTATGAGTCTTTACATTCTCCCCACTTAGAATCATTCGTCCTCGAATGATTATCAAGGAATCACTTAGTTAAGAGAACAAAAACATGCCAACCCCCAAATTTTTACTAACTCCGATATTTCTTGAAAATTTTGCCAGAGTTTCCTTTGTAATTAGGCCTATCTACCTGTCAGAGAGCCCCCGAAACACATTTTAACCAATTCCACACATTTTCAGTTACTCTATCAACTTGCACATAATCCGGTCATTTCAACAAGTTGCATATAATTCAATTACTTCCACAAGCCTCACATAGTTCAGTTAACTCCAAAAATTTGCACATAATTCAACTATTACAATGAGTTGTACATAATTCAACTATTACAATGAGTTGTACATAACTCAACTATTACAATGAGTTGCACATAATTCAGCTATTTCAAGGAGTTGCACATGATCCAATTAATCACGAAAACATATACATTTATGGCACATAATTTGAGAAGTCACAATAGTAGGGTAATTAGGGGAGCGGAGTGTTCTTGCACAAAATTTGACACTAATGTAATTGCTTAGAGATGAAAAACATTCAAAACCATTACCGGACTTATTCAAACAAGTGAGGATATTTCTCTTTCATTTCATTTTCCACTTCCCACGTGGCTTCTTCGACTTGTTGACTACGCCATAATACTTTGACCGAAGCGACTTCTTTGTTTCTCAACCTACGAACTTGCCTATCAAGAATAGCAACCAGAACCTCTTCATATGACAACTTTTCATTAATTTCGATGGTCTCAACTGGCACGATGATAGATGGATCTCCAACTACCTTTTTCAGCATGGACACATGAAACACCGAGTGCACTAATGACATCTCAGAGGGCAATTACAGCCTATACGCCACCTGCCCTATCGTTTCAGCAATCCTATATGGCCCGACATACCTTGGGCTCAATTTTCCTTTCTTCCCAAACCGCATAACTCCTTTCATGGGAGACACCTTCAGGAATAACCAATCATTTACTTGAAACTCCAAATCTCTTCGACGAACGTCTGCATAAGATTTATGACGATTCTGAGCAGTCTTTATCCTCTCCTAAATGACTCTAACTTTTTCCATAGCTTGGTGCACAATATCCGGTCCTAGCAGTTCTACCTCACCAACCTCGAACCATCCAATCGTAGACCTACACCTCCTTCCGTATAATGCCTCAAATGGGGCCATCTGAATACTAGCATGGAAAATATTATTATAAGCAAATTCTATAAGCGACAAGTGATCATCCCAGCTACCCTTGAAATCTAATACACAAACCCGTAACATATCTTCAAGCATCTGAATGGTCCGCGCTACCTGACCGTCTGTTTGCGGGTGGAAAGCTGTGTTGAGATTTACCTATGTTAGCTATGAACTGGGCCCCTCGATCCGAGATAATAGACACTGGAGTGCCATGGAGCTTGACTATTTCTTTGATATATAACTGAGCGTACTGTTCTACAGTGTCGGTGGACTTGACTGGCAAGAAATGCACCGACTTCGTGAGCCGATCCTCTATTACCCAAACTTAGTCGAACCTGCACGGAGCGCGAGGTAACCCTACCACAAAGTCCATATTACTCATTTCCCATTTCAATGTCAGTATTTCCATAAGCTGTGCCAACTCACCAGGCCTCTGATGCTCGGCCTTCACTTGCTGACAATTTGGACACCGAGCCACAAAGTCCGCCAATCCCCTCTTCATACCATTCCACCAATAAATCTCCTTGAGATCGTGATACATCTTCATGGAACCTGGGTGTACGAAATACCTGGAATTGTGAGCCTTTGCCATAACTCTCTCCTGAAGATCATCCACATACAAAACACATAGCCTTCCTTGGCATCGCAAAACACCGTCATCATTGCCGAGTGAAAATGTTGTAGTCTTGTGACTAAGAATTGTTTCTCTCAACTGTGCCAAAGCTGGATCCCTGAATTGCTTTCCCTTGTCTTCCGCTACAAGCGAAGACTCCTCTCCATTACGTATCATGACATTCCCTTAATCTGAGGCCGAAAGACATACCCCCAGACTGGCCAACTGATAAACCTCCTGAGCCAAAGGCCTCTGATCTGCTTCCAAATGAGCCAAGCTACCCATGGATTTCTGACTAAGAGCGTCGGCTACCACATTCGCCTTTGCTGGATGGTACAAAATATTCACATCATAATCCTCGAGCAATTCTAACCACCTCTGCTGCCTTAAGTTCAACTCCTTATGTCAGAATAAGTACTGAAGACTCTTGTTGTCTGTGAACACGTCCACATGGACCCCATAAAGATAATGCCACCAGATCTTCAATGCAAACACAACCACCGCGAGCTCCAAATCATGTGTCGGGTAATTCTTTTCGTGATTCTTGAGGTGCCTAGAAGCATATGTTATTACCTTACCGCATTGCATCAACACACGCCCCAAACCAACCCTAGAAGCATCACAATACACCACAAACCCTTCTGAACCTTCTGGCAAGGTTAATACTGGCGCCGAAGTCAATCTTGATTTCAATTTTTGGAAACTCTTTTCGCAAGCATCGGACCATCGAAACTTAACCGCTTTCTGCGTCACCTTAGTCAATGGGGAGGCGAGGGTAGAGAATCCCTCTACGAACCTCCGATAATATCCAGCTAAACCCAAGAAACCGCGAATCTCTGTCGGGGTCGTTGGTCTAGGCCAATCCTTTACCGCAACAATCTTTTGGGGATCAACCTTAATCCCTTCCCTGGAAACAACATGGCCCAAAAAGGTGACTCATTCTAGCCAAAACTCACATTTTGAAAACTTTGCATACAACTGGTGCTGATGAAGAGTCTGCAGAACTGCCCTGAGGTGATTAGCATGATCTTCCTGACTTCACGAATAAACAAGGATATCGTCAATGAAGACAATCACAAAGGAGTCAAGAAACGGTTTGAAAACCCGATTCATAAGATCCATAAAAGCTGTTGGGGAGTTGGTTAGCCCAAAAGACATTAGAAGAAATTCAAAGTGCCCATATCGAGTCCTAAAGGGAGTCTTAGTAATATCCCGCTCCCTGATCTTTAACTGATGATACCCGGACCGCAAATCAATCTTTGAGAAGAACTTAGCACCTTGCAACTGATCGAACAAATCATCTATCCGAGGAAATGGGTATTTGTTTTTGATGGTGACCTTGTTAAGCTGCCGATTATCAATACACGTCCGAAGCAATCCGTATTTCTTTCTGACAAAAAGAACCGGTGCGCCCCAAGGCGACACACTTGGCCGAATGAAACCTTTTTCTAATAGATCTTTCAATTGTTATTTTAACTCTCTCAATTCTGTCGGCACCATTCGGTATGGTGGAATAGATATTGGATTCGTATCTGGCAATACATCAATCTCGAAATCTATCTCTCTATCTGGTGGAATCCCAGGAAGCTCGTCCAAAAATACTTCCAGAAATTCATTCACAACAGGCAGCTCTGAAGTGGTGTCCGAAACCCGAACCAAATGGTATATGCACCCTTTTATGGTCATCTTTGAGGCCTTAAGGTAGGAAATAAGCTTGCCTCTTGGCACAACATTATTTCCCTCCCACTCGATAACTGGTTCATTAGGAAACTCGATCCTCATAATTCTGGTTCGATAGTCGAGTTTAGCAAAGCACGAATAGAGCCAATACATCCCTATAATTACATCAAAATCTACCATTTCTAACTCAATAAGATCGGCTGTGGTATCCCGACCACGCACCGTGACAACACAATTCCTATAGATTCGCACAGCCATAATAGAATCACCAACCAGAGTCGACACAGAGAACGGCTCGTGAAGCTATTCGGGTCCTATCCCAAAACTTGAAGCAATAAATGGAGTAACATATGACAAAGAAGACCTGGGATCAGTAAGAGCATAAACATCATGTGACTGAACAGTCAGAATACCTGTGACAACATCTGTAGAAGCCTCCGCACTCTGGTGACCACTTAAAGCATAGAACCGATTGGGTCCCCCTTGACCCCGTGCTCCACCCTAACTGCACCGCGCCTGCTGGAGCTGGAGGGCCGTGGGCTGGAGGGCGTGTTGAAGATGTAGCGGCTGAAGAACTAGATGGCTGAGCAGTGCCCCTACCCATGCCCTGATGGGGTGCACGACAGTCTCGCTGAACATGGCCTCTCACTCCACACCTATAGCATACAGGTATGTCCAAGTAACAGGGGTTAGAATGAAATCTCCCACACTTAGGTCATGGGGCCCTCCGCTGCTGCTGGAACCTCCTACCTGAACGACCCGATTGATGGAACCTCCTGTTGTCTGAACCTGGTCCAACGCGACCTCCCTGCTGATAATTTTGCCCTGATGGCGGCGCACTGGCTGAGGACTGAGCATAGGACCGAGATGCCTCTGATGACCCTCTCCCAAGGGCTGACCTCCCTCCTCCAACTGAACTCCCAGCTAGTGCCCCCAGAAATTCTTGGATTTCTTGCAATATGAGATTGAATTCCATAACTCTTATTTGTATTTTACTTTTTATTGGTGCTGTTGGGAAATCTGCACAGTTTAGTGGTAAAAGTGTGATTCGTTCTATTATCCCTTAAATAGTTAAAGGGTCCTTCGGTTTGATTCGTATTCTGATCAAAAACTTTATTTCTTAAAAGTCCTGTACATCTTCGTGCTCCCTGGGTGCAGGAAAAAAGTGAATTCAAGCCGGTACATCATAAATAAAAAGAGAGGCTTCAGTTTCCTGCTTATCTGTGGAATATCGCATTGTTACTGGCCTTTCAAAGGGTTGCCCGTTGACCGGGCCCTACTACTACTCTCCCTCTCCATTCTTATCCTTAATTTCTTAGCCTCAGTAGCCTGGGCAAATCCCAAAATCTTCCCGTAGTTCATATCAGAATACAGAGCAGCTGTAGCAGCTTCATTAATAACCAAGGGGCCAAGGCCCTGAACAAATCGACAAAGTCTAGCCTCCATAGAAGACACCATGTGAACAACATATTTGGACAAGTGCATGAACTCCATATGATACTCCCACACACTCATGTTGCCCTGCTTAAGGGACTCAAACTCTGTAGCACGGGCTGCCATAATCTCGGCAGGCAAGAAATGACCCATAAAGGCATCCACAAAATCCTCCCACCTCGCCGGAGGGCTCCCCTCTCCACGGGAACTCTCCCACATCTCGAACCACGAATATGCCACTCCCTTCAGACGATAGGAAGCCAACTCAACCCCCTCTGCCTCAGTAGCCCTCACAACTCGGAGGGTCTTGCACATCTCATCAATGAACTCCTGAGGATCAGCCTCTACGTCGGTGCCTGTGAACTCTGGAGGGGCGAACCACATAAACTGGTTGACTCTGGAACCTGAAGAATCCCCTTGCTCACTAGAGGATGCAGGGGCAACACTTGATCTTCGGGCCTGGGAGGCCACTAGCTGAGTCAACATCTGTATAGCTCCCCTGAGGGCCCCATCAGAAATACCAGGACCGGAATCTGGGACTTAGGAAGAAATCAGGAACATCAACGGGAGGGACTGTAGCACCCTCCGCTGGAGCAGGAATAGGAATAGCCTGTCCTGGGATGGAAGAGTCGGGCAGATTTAGGGTCGGGGAATCATTCTCACCTACACCATCAGATAAGGAATTTACGACCACTCCTGGGGTGGTATTGGCCTCTAGGCCGAGTCGGACTTTCTTCTTGGGTGCAATTTATTGAAAATTGGAACAATGCACGAGTTAGAGATAGACAAACTCACCTTCCACCACATCGCACGATATATAATAACAATAAAGGGTATTTTTCCTAAATGTCCATGCAGGCCCCTAATTATAGATGAGGTCAACAACACACCGATAAGAAGGGCTCTACTAGACACGGCTCCGAGACATCCCAGGACACTTTTAAAACCTGAGGCTCTGATACTAACTTTGTCACGCCCCAAAATCGAGGGACGAGACCGGCGCCTAACCGGATGAACGCGGTCAAGCGGACCTGAATTGCCTTTCCTACTCAACACATTTCCCCGTGTTCATAATGTATATTTATAAGTGAAACAGCCAAATAAAATCAAAGCATGCGCTTACAACATGAGTCAAATTTCCTCTTTTAACATTTTCAACATTTAATCTTCTTAAAACATACCTTCTAAATTACAACACCCCTGATACGGGATCGTGATTAAAACAAGTACGACAACTACCCCAAATGCATATATATACAACCCACATAATGTCTACGGAGCCTCTAAGAGTACTGGGAGTTTACATAGACTTGCCAGTAACAAGGCCCCGGCTATACCTTTTAAAACATAAGTAAAAGAGAATGATATAGTCCACACACGTCCCCGAGAGGAAATGGGGCTCACCAAATCTGCTGAAGAGATGAAGAGGATTCACCACTGACGGCGGACCGAGCTACCTGCTATAGAACCAAATATATCCATATAAAAGATGTAGCGCCCCCGGCAAAAGGGAAGTTAGTACCATGGGATAGTACTAGTATTTATGAACAAACTTTACTACAAGCAAAATCAACAATACACAGATAGGAGACAGTCAAAGAAACCGAACAAATACTGCACAGAGATACCGAAAACACAAATGAGAGTTCCACAGTTTCTTATTTCAGTCGCTCTCTTGTTGCGGTGCGCAACTCGATCCCATCTTACAATCATATTCCACCCTTATTTCCTTTGTTACGGCGTGCAACTCGATCCCAACGAACAATTCTGTTACGGCATGCAACCTAATCCCACCGTACAATTCTGTTGCGGCGTGCAACCCGATCCCACCTTACAATTCTGTTGCAGCGTGCAACCCGATCCCACCTTACAATTCTGTTGCAGCGTGCAACCCGATCCCACCTTACAATCACATTACACCCTTATTACTTCTACTGCGGCATGCAACCTGATCCCACCTTACAATCATATTTGATAGCAACATCAACCAAAAAATTCAATCACACGGATTTTCATCATCAAGAATATGCATTCGTAACAACCAAATAACCATGTGAAATCAAGGCCATAGTAATCTTTACCAACCAGTGAATCATATACGACATACCATCAACATATAGTTCGATTAGATAAATCCACATTTCCTTTCCATTACTTGCTACACAGCATTTAGCACTTAGATACATTCAACAATTTGATTCGTTATCATTTCTTTCGTTTTGTAGCACATCCTCTCATACCGATGTATTCAACATTTAACGAGCTTTGCACATGATAGCATAAGCACAATGAATCACCTTTTCAGAATCTCATATAGCATGGTGGCATGGTAATCAACTAGGATAATCAGAGAATAGAATTTTACGCCTCAACACATTAGAACAATCGATTCACATATACATAAGCCAGAAACTCATACCGAATGCTTGGACACCAACAAGGTGACTCTACAAAGATTAAAGTTAGCCATACATACCTCGAGTCGAAATTCCCCTTTAATATCTATTCCAAAACAACAGACCTTCTAACGCCTTTAATCTAATTTACAATGTGACACGTTCAAGCTTAGACTTAGGAACCTTGAACTCATTTGGGCATTTTATCAAATACTATGTGGTCTTTTAGATTAGCTAACCCCTTTTTAGTGAAAGATTTCCCTAGCTTACTTCCATTTGCTAGATTATGGTAGATGATTCACATGCATGCAAGGCCTTTAGCTTTTATCTTCAAGAACCAATTCATGTGTGTTCCTTTGTTAACCAAAACTTGAAAATTTATGGAAATGGGGTGAAGACTTACCTCGTATGGTGATGAAGATGACGACCACACAATTAGTTCCAGGCCTAAGTAGAGATGGAGGACCAATTTAGGGAATATGGGACTTCTATCACTAGAACCCACTCTCACTTCTCTCTATTTTAATCAGATAGCCTTTAAAAATGAAGGGGATGGGTGTTTTATAAAGTTGGGGGTAGGGTTTTAACATTAGAAATTAGGAGTCCCGAAGCAGGTATGCAGTCAGGAATGCGATCTATGCGGTCCGCATACCTGTCGCATAAGTGGCCTTCAGCTGGGCCAAAAAGAGAAGCAGACTGCCCAGGTATGCGACCACTATGCGGTCCGCAAACCTGTTATGCGATCGCATAGTGCGTCGCATAACTCCCTCCGCAAAAATCAAGGTGCAAAAATGTGACAACTATGCGGCATGCATTCGTGAAATGTGATCGCATTCTAGGCCGCATAGTTGTCCTCAAAATGGATAACAAATTGAGTATGCGACCACTATGCGGTCCGCATACCTGATCTGCGATCACATAGTGGACCGCAGACCTGCGTAAATCTGGAAAATTATATCTTTTAAGTCCTGGGGTACTTTTTTTACTCCACAAGGGTCCATTTTAAGAATTTCTACAGTTATAACCACATGGGGACTCATTCGGGCATTGTTTTTAGACTTGAAATTTTACGGGTCTTTACACTTCTCTTTGAATGAGGCTAAGCCTTGCCTCCCTATTTGCATAAGGCTAAGCACTGCCTTCTCGTTGCATGAGGCTAAGCCCTGCCTCCCTATTTGCATGAGGCTAAGCCCTGCCTTCCTATTTGCATAAGGCTAAGCACTGCCTTCTCTTTGCATGAGGCTAAACCCTGCCTCCCTATTTGCATAAGGCTAAGCACTGCCTTCTCTTTACATGAGGCTAAGCCTTGTCTCCCTACTCGCATAAGGCTAAGCACTGCCTTCTCTTTGCATGAGACTAAGCCCGATCTCAATCCTTGCATGAGGCTAAGCCCTACCTCCCTACTCGGATGAGGCTAAGCCCTGCCTCCCTATTTGCGTGAGGCTAAGCCCGGCCTCCCTATTTCCATAAGGCTAAGCACTGCCTTCTCTTTGCATGAGACTAAGCCCTGTCTCAGCCCTTGCATGGCGCTAAGCCCTGCCTCCACACTTGCATAAGGATAAACATTGCTTCTCATTCTGCATAAGGCTAAGCCTTGACTTTTCTTTGCATGGGACTAAGCATTGTCCCGAATCTTGCACGAGACTAAGCGTTGTCTCTCTTTGCATAAACACAGATATTACTCTATTTTAATCTTTCATGGTTCTCTTCTCTCGGGCTAAGCTCTTCCCTTAACTTTACACAAGACTAAGCTCTATCTTGTTGCCTCTAGCATCATGTCTCTGCACCTCATTGGCTGAAATATAGCCAACTTGTCTGAAGGCGTCATAGTCTGAAGGTATCATCCTCATAGCCGGAAGACATCATGCCATGGCATGAGGGTCTCTCAAAGTTTGCACATCATTATTCAAAGGCATCATGGTTCGGAGGCACCATTCTCATGGTCTGCGAATCCCTTACCATACAATTCATGGCCCTGGAAATCATGGTCTAAGGACGTCATCCTCACCGTCCAAAGACAGTCTTCATGGTCCAAAAGGAATTTTCATCATGTCTAAATTTACGCAACAATTTATACATATGTGCTTGCAGTATATTAGTGTAAATTTACAGGTAACCGTTATCCCAACAGGAGCAATCTCGCTCCAGTTCCCATCCACATCCTTCAAAGTATTTCAAACATCACCGTTCATCATCAGTTACCCATTGACCGTTTCAAACCCTAATTAATCCTACTTGGAACATTTTGTCCATTTTTGCAACGACTCCTTCGGTTTACTCCATCATTGGATCCACAACTACACATGGCCTGATTCCTGTAAAACCGGGGATATGTAGGCAGCTCAGAAACCAGAGTGCGGCCTTTATCTTTCAAATCACCATATTCGGTCAAAATTAGTCATCATGTCTTTACCCAACAACTCTTCCATCCTTCCTCGTTAAAGAGAGGCAGCTGTTGATACCCAATTTTCCCCTTATATTTCTCAAGAAATGCATATATACCTTCAAAATAGTGCATGAGCACCATCAAGTACTTTTCCATAATTTTTCATAATTTTTAAGGGCTTTTAATGAATTTATTCTTGCATAAATAATTTTTAATCGCATCACAAGTAATTTTATAATGATTTGTTATTTAATTTTAATCATCTATATCCATGTTAAGCTTTAAATATTTTTTATATATTTATTATAATTATATTTGCATCCTAAGGCTAAAATTGCATATTTTGCAATAATATCCCATATATATATATGCATAAATAAATTATTTATACAGAAAATGATGTTTTACATTTTTAAAATGTTAAGTAATTATTTTAAATCATTTTCATGCGCAAATGATATTTTGTTATTTATTAATTATATTTTATAAATTATTTATGTGTTAAATGGGGTATTTAAAATCTAGCCCTTTTTCTTAATTAATTTCGGACCTAACCTAATTACACCAGCCCAAAACCCTAATACTCAATATCCAAATACCCATTAACCCAATCCATGCACCCGTTTAAAACCCGACCCAGCACCTTTAAATCAGGACCCTTGATTTCTAAATTCAACGGTCCACGATGATCCCACCCCTTTAACTAACCTAACCCACCTAAACCCTAATCACTTCCACCTAACCGCCGTCACCAAACACTCTCATCTTCCTCCCTCTCTCTTCTGAAACCCTAGCGCCGAAATCCCCATCTCCCTTTTGAAGCCAACCCAAAAATTGAATCACTCGGTGATTCCTTACCTTATCTAGCTCCCTTTCCTCACCGGCTACCCATTTTTGGTGTTACCTAATTTTCTTGCCTCAAATGGCTAGAAGATTCTGTAGAAATTGAACCCATGCTGGTTCAAATCTCTAACCTACTGATTGTTTCCATCTATATTCATCAGCTTTTCTGTGTAAGTACGAATATCTTTCGTATCTTTCACTGAGTCTTACTTAACCCTAAGGTTAGGGTTTTTAGATCTTACCGATTCAAACCAAAATTGGTCTTAACCTTTTTTTTTATGTTATTCCGTATAAATCTACTTATTTTTTGTTAAATCTTTTGACTTACCCAATTTAGGGTTTCAAATCTTCTTAATCGAACCAGAACTGGTTCGATTCTATGAATAACCCTTCTTTATGTTCACTTTAACAAAATATTTTATTCCTTACTTCTGTTTTTTATCGATTTTATGGCTTACCTAAAATTAGGGTTTCGAACCTTTTATTTTAGGGCCAGATTTGTTTGATTATGTGTTCTGTGAATATGTTCCCGTCTACGTTCATCCTATAAAGCATTTGACTCTTGCCTTTTATCTCTGCTGCTTTTATGGTTTTACCTAAAATTAGGGCTTGAAACCTTTTACTGAGATTTTTACTCTTTCCTTTCTCGTATGGTAATGATATTTTCCTTATTCTGTTCGAGTTACCTTGTTCTCATTATTTCTGTAAATACCCGTAAAATTTCAAGTCTAAAAACAATGCCCGAACGGGTCCCCATGTGGTTATAACTGTAGAAAATTCTTAAAACGGACCTTTGTGGAGTAAAAAGTACCCCAGGACTTAAAAGATAAAATTTTCCAAAGTTGCGCAGATCTGCGGTCCACTATACGATCACAGATCAGGTATACGGACCACATAGTTGTCCGCATACCTGGACAGCCTACTGTCCAATTTGAGGACAGCTATGCAGCCCAAGATGCGATTGCATTTTGGGAATTCGGACCGCATAGTTGTCGCATCCTTGCACCTCCATTTTTGCGAAGGAGGTTATGTGACGCACTATGCGATCGCATAACAGGTATGCGGACCGCATAGTGGTCGCATACCTGAGCAGTCCAGTTCCCATTTTGGCCCATTTGAGGGCCATTTATGCGACAGGAATGCGGACCGCATAGCAAGAATGTGATCGCATTCCTGACCGCATTTCCTGCTTCGGGGCTTATTCTTCCTATTTCTATAACCCGACCCCATTTTCATAAAGAGGTTTAGGGGCTTTATTGGGGTCATTTTCTACTGATTTTAGAGAGAGATGAGAGCATATGGAGAGAGAAAGAAGGGGCCCAACTTCATAATCACCCAAATCTTGCTCAAGTCTTCAAGGTTCAAGGAAGATAACCTTAGATTGTCCTTCATCCAGGTAAGTCCTACTTCCAAAAATTTCATGCAAGAGGTTAAGGGTTCAAATATGTTGTGCGGGTTAGAAATAGGCCATGCATGTGGGACTAAGTTGTAGTATGTGATATTAAAAAACTAATTTGGGTAGTTCATGTTAAAATTTGGTTGAGGGAGGAGGGAATTGCCAATTTTAAACCTTGTAGTCTACTTCACATGTTAGGTGTTTGATGAAATTCCTAAGAGAGTTACATTATGGGTAATCCTCCTAATTATTAATTGATTTCTGTTATCTCCTTATAGATTGTTATTGCTAGAGGTGTTGTTGTATCGTATAAACTTAAGGAAAATATTTTTGAGGTATGTATGGTAAACTTTAGTCCTTCTAGAGTCATCTTGTTGGTGTCCAAGCACCTGGTATGAAATTCTTGCTTGAGCATATGTGAGTTGATTTCCCTGCTATGTCGAGGTGTAAGACTTTGTTCTTTGAATTTCTTAGTCGATTACCATGTTATATGAGCTTGCAAAAAGGTGATTCTTTATGCTTATTCTATTATGTGCAAAGCTCGTTAAATGTTGAATACATCGATATGAGAGGATGTGCTGCAAAAAGAAAAAAGAAATGATAATGAAACAAAGTGTTGAATGTATCTAAGTGCTAAATGTTGTGTAGTAAATAAAGGAAAAGAAACAGGGATGAACTAATTGAGCTATGTGTTGATGGAATACCGCATATGACTCACTGTTTGATAAAGATTTCATTGGCCTTGATTTCATATGGTTACTTGGCTGTTATGAATGAATATCCTTGACGATGAGAATCTTTGTGATTGAATTGTTGGTTGATGTTGCTATTAATGGCATTGTTAAACGTATCAAAGTGATAAAGGCTGTGTAGCAAATGATGAAAGTAAATATGGGCTGGTTTTATTGAGTTAAATGATTGTGGCAACACCATATATGAATTACTGATTGGTAAGGATCATTGTGCCTTGATTTCACATAGTTATTGGTTGATAGGAACTTATGTTCTTCATGATAAATATCCTTGTGATATAATTGTTGATGGTTGTTGCTGTGAAATGTGGTTGTAAGGTGAGATCGGGTTGCACACCACAACAGAATTGTCAGGTGGGATTGGGTTGCACGCCGCAACACGAAGTAATAAGGGTGGAGAGGTAATAAGGGTGAACTGTGATTGTACGGTGGGATCGGGTTGCGCGCCGCAACACGAAATAATAAGGGTGGAGAGGTAATAATGGTGAGATGAGAATGTACGGTGGGATCGGGTTGCGCACCGCAACAGATGAGAAATTGAAACAAGTAACTGTGAAATCTTCATTTGTGGTTTTCTGTATACCTGCGTGGTATTTGTGTGGTTACCCTAACCATTTTCTAATTGTGTACTATTTGATTCTACTTAGAATAAACTTTGTTTATAGATACTAGTACTATTCAATGGTACTAAAGTCCCTTTTTTCGAGGGCGCTACATCTTCTATATGGATGTAGGTGGTTCTATAGCAGGTAGCTCATTTTGCCGTTAGTGGTACCTCCTCTTCATCTCTCTAACAGTTTTGGTGAGCCCCATTTCCTCTCGGGGCCGTGTGTAGTCTATATCATCTCATTTTTTATATATTATGTCTTTTAAGTTATAGCCGGGGCTTTGTTGTCGGCAAGTATTGTGTACACTCCTAGTACTCTTAGAGGCACCGTAGACTCTGTGTGGATTGTATATTCATATTTTGGGCAGTAAATGTGTTTACTAGTAATCGTGGTCCGAATCGGAATTATTGTATGTTTTGTGATTATCAAAGTTTGAAATGATGAAGGATGAAATGAACTCAAGTAGTAGATTCATGTTTAAACTTTAAATTGCCAATTCATTTGGAATAAGGTATATTGCAACCACGGGGTAACGCGTTGGGCAGGAAAGGCAATCCAGTTCTGCTTGACCGGGATCACCCGGTTAGGCATCGGTCTCGTCCCTCGGTTTTGGGGCGTGACAAACTTGGTATCGGAGCCTAAGGTTTTAAAGTGTCCTAGGATGTCTCGGAGCCGTGTCTAGTAGAGACTTTCTTATCGGTGTGTTGTTGATCACATCTATAATTAGGGGGCTAAATGGATATTTAGGAATTTCACCCTTCTTTGATACTTCAATCGTGCGATAGAGCTCAAGTTAGGGAGTTAGTTTTCTCTCTAAGAATTACTCTCAGAATTAGTAATCATGATATCATAATCCGTGAATTTAAACCATGAGGAGGGAGTGATTCCACCATTGAGTCCGAGGGGATTGCCCAAGGACTTGGTAGGAGAATGTATTGAGATGTGGAGGGATTGGTAGAACCTATCGCTAAGAGGGGAGTGTCCTTGTCCCTATTGACGTCACTGCACCACCAAATCCTATAGTATATCGGCATGTTACCAACGTACATTAGGGATGTGGATTCGAGGGGCATCGATTCAGCTATTGCCCTATCAACCTAAGGTCACCAAGTAAGTCACTCCTTAGCACAACCAACGTACTCTTGTTGTATATGTAAACCCATATTGAAGAACTTTCATAGGCATGGTTTTAGTAAATGTTGAAGTCACAAACCATTGCATGCACCTACTCTTTGAACGAGATCTAATATTTCTTGAATCCACTCTACCGCAAATTTTCTTATATGCAATCTATTATGACATCGAGCTCTATAAACATGTCCTTGAATTGATTTGTAGCTATAGAATTACCATTTCTGACACACCTTTCTAAACTCTAACAAGGGACTATACCCGAAGAATTTCTTCCCGAATGAATGGATGGATAATTCTAATATTTTCGCACAAAATAAATGGATATTATCTCTCGACCATTTATTATTCTCTATTCGAAACCCTAGGCCATTTCTCTTCAAGTTTTTGCATCATCTGAATGTTGACGTAGTGCCATAGTGAAGATCCTGCCTTGTGTCATCTTCATCTCTAGTATGGTAGTTCCCTCGCTCTATCTTTGTTGAGGCTTTCATTTTGGCCTAGTGGTTGAAATCGGCAAATTTTTTCTTTGTTTGGCGAGAATCTCCCTCTTCTCCGAAAGGTTATTTTCTGAATTTGGTTTGCTCAATTACTTTTAAGCATTATTAAATCTCCATCGAAGCTGGGGTCCGTTGAGCCTCCATGTAGTTGGATCATGCTGCTTATTCTTATTGCCCATCTTATTCTTGAAGGTTTTTCTTCTTCCGGTTGTAAGGGACACAAGCATTTTCGCTCCTCCTTTGGTTTGCATAATACTTATTTGAGTGTCGTTGTATGTTAATTGCTCTATGTTGCTACGAATCCTACTGATTTTGATGTTTTTAGTGGCTCCCCTAGCCGTGAAGCTATTGAGTTTACTCCTAAAACCTCAAGTTCCCTTTTTGTTAGTTCATCTGACATGCCCGGCTTTCCCCTAGTTGATGACCCATTTCTCAGTTCCAACTTCGAGGGTTGAAGAAAGAGCATAATTGTGTCCCTGGTATCTAGAAATACAATCTCTTTTATCAATAGTAATCCACCCAAATTCTTTACGAATTCTGCTGAATACACGAGATGGGATAGATGTAACAATACCTTTATTTTCTGATTAACTAGTTTTTGGTCCTCTGATATTACTGGGGTTTTCAGTATTCTGACATAACTAAACAAATATATAGAATTATAGGTGGAAAGCCAAGTCAATCCACCCTCTTACTTTAACTACGAACCTGCTTCATTCACTATCGGCTATATTATTCCTTCTCAATCATATCCCCTTAGAAGCACTATCCTTAAAGGTTGAACTCTGAACCATAAAGAGTAGCTCTAATTTTAAAAATATTTCTAGATATCTAGTCAATAGATTAATAAGTGCCACAAATTACATGGGTTCCCACTTCACTTCAAGTTCATCAAGGGTTGATAGCATGCCGCAATTTCTGAACCACCTATGCATGTGCTAATCTAGCAATCCTCTTCCCAGTCTAACTCCCGCTTTTAATTTGGGGGTGAACCAAGGAGCAACACACCTGGTAACACATCCATATGTCAAGCCTTTCTCTCGGCCAAGTCTTATAGATCTCCCAATTTGGTTGGTAATAACGGGTTGTGTAGAAGTGTGTTGTAGTGCTTCGTGGTGAAGTAGAGTTGCTAAACGTAATTGGATTTTTAAATGCTGGAGCTATACATCATGTGATCATATGCAGATATCTTCTTTCAAAAATTTAGCTCCTCGTAATCCCTTATATTATCACTTTTCCTAGTGGTTACGATGTAAAGGTCACTTCTATAAGCTCTCTCACTTCCTTTTCATTTGTCTTGCATCATGTGTTGTTCACCCGTAATCTTCAATACAATATTATCTCAATTTCTCGACTAGTTATCCAACTATATTATTTGATTTAATTAGTCTCACTTTTATGTACTCTACGAGTTCCTTGAGAGTGGGGAAATTTCCCCTTTACTACAGACTTCTAATGTCTTCAAATCTGTTTAAGATTGTTGATTCCAAGTGGTGCTCTTAGTTGTGATGCCTTACTATCTATTTTCATCTGGTAACTCTCCTTGTGAATCTAATTTTATGCCTTATGGCATCAAGGGTCGGGGTATGTTCCTTTTATTAGGATAAAAGATATTGCTCGCACTCCTTGTGAGATTTTCTCCTATAACAATCACCTACCTGCTCTGCTTGTCCCTATGACTAGATAACTCAGGTTACTCGTCTTCGATAAGTGCATTACAACTTCTCACCCTTTCATAATTATTCATATGGTCACTTCGAGGCCTTATTCTACACTAACTCATAATGATTTTAAGTACTTTCTCGCCATTGTTGACAATTTTCTAGGGCTATGAGGGCTTGTCTCATGGGTTCCAAAAGTAATGATTTTCCTTAAAGTTCAAGATTAAATTGCCATGATTTCAAACCAAAGTGTGTTCCCTTTTCAAAAGTCATAAATGGGTCAGATTTGATGAGGTTATGTGGCTCTCTGCTCACTCGGCTCCTAGGAGTATTGAAAACGTCATTGTCATGTATGGGAATTTTGCTACCTCTGGCATTCTGGCCTTAGGAAGGATTAGATTGTTCGAATTATAATAATCTCATAAGTAGATGACTTCTTTTCCATCCTCATGCGCTTGTGGCATAAATTCCTTGTGTCGCTTATTGTTAGGAGTGAAATCAAATTCCACGTATTTCATTTGCGGCCTCAATCACACCCATGTTGCAAGAGTCTTACCATTTGAGCTCAACTACTTGCCGTACACTCAGGGACACAACCGGTGTATCCTACTTGATCACTTCTTTAAAATCTCAAGTTCACATACATGGTATCCACCTCATCTAAGAATATTAGTCACCATTATGCTTCATTTATCTGATAATTGACGTAGTCACATGGATTAAACCATGTCAGCCTCATTAATAGAAATCCTTGTGTCTCTTAGCATATAACTTCACGAAATACTCTGCTCAGCACATTAATGGATTCCTGAATAAATCCAGCCCAATCTTGAACTTCGTTGCTCCTTACTATATTAGGTCTATTTGGTATTGAAGGTTCAAACGTGTCAAAGTCACCTTGTGTTCTCATATAATCAGTAGGTAATTTTATGGTCAATTTATTATGGCACGTCGTAGAGTAATCCTGAAGGTCACCACGGGTTTAGTTTGGATGTTCGCATAGAGATTTAGAATTCATGAGGGTGAACCGGTTATCCTCAAAAATTTCCCCTGTAGATGTTATGTGAATTGATAATGAAGAGTACATAAGCGCATTTCCCATGAGGTCGCACTAGGAGTATGATGTTTTCCCGTAGTTGTTCCTCATGTATTTGTGTTTTCGCATGTCTATGCCTAAGAAGGTAGTTGGAGATCCATCTGTCACCGTGTCGGTTGAGACCATTGAAATTAATGAAAAGTTGTCATATGAAGAGGTTTCGGTTGCTACTCTTGATAGGCAAGTTCGTAGGTTGAGAAAAAAAGAGGTCGCTTCGGTCAAAGTATTATGGCGGAGTCAACAAGTCGAAGAAGCCATGTGGGAAGCGAAAAATGAAATGAAAGAGAAATATCCCACTTGTTTGAATAAGTCCGGTAGTGGTTTTGAAAGTTGTCATCTCTAAGCAATTACAATGGTGTCAAGTTTTGTGCAAGAACACTCCACTCTCCTAATTACCCTACTATTGTGACTTCTCAAACTTTGTGCCATAAATGTATATGTTGTTGTGATTAGTTGGATCATGTGCAACTCCTTGAAATAGCTGAATTATGTGCAACTCATTGTAATAGTTGAATTATTTGCAAATTTGTGGAGTTAACTGAACTATGTGTAGCTTGTGGAAGTAATTGAATTATATGCAACTTGTTGAAATGACCATATTATGTGCAAGTTGATAGAGTAACTGAAAATGTGTGGAATTGGTTAAAATGTGTTTTGGGGGCTCTCTGACAGGTAGATAGGCCTAATTACAAAGGAAACTCTGGCGAAATTTTCAGGAAATATCGGAGTTAGTAAAATTTGGGGGTTGGCATATTTTGTGTTCTCTTAACTAAGTGACTCCCCGATCCTTATTCGAAGACGAATTATTCTAACTGGGGGAGGATGTAAAGGCCCGTAAAATTTCAAGTCTAAAAACAATGCCCGAATGGGTTCGCATGTGGAGTAAAAAGTACCCCGGGACTTAAAAGATAAAATTTTCCAGAGTTGCACAGATATGCGGTCCACTATGCGATTGCAGATCAGGTATGCGGCTCGCATAGTGGTCGCGTACCTGGATAGCCTGCTGTCCAATTTGAGGACAGCTATGCGGCCCAAGATGCGATCGCATTTTGGGAATACGGACCACATAGGTGTCGCATCCTTGCACCTCCATTTTTGTGAAGGAGGTTATGCGACGCACTATGCGATCGTATAACAGGTATGCAGACCGCATAGTGGTCACATACCTGGACAGTTCGGTTCCTATTTTGGCCCATTTGAGGGCCATTTATGCGACAGGAATGTGGTACGTATAGCAAGAATGCGATCGCATTCCTGACCACATTTCCTGCTTCGGGGATTATATTTCCTATTTCTATAACCCGACCCCATTTTCATAAAGAGGTTTAGGGGCTTCATTTGGGGTCATTTTCTACTGATTTTAGAGAGATATGAGAGCATATATATATATATAGATAGAGAGAGAGAGAAAGAAGGGGTCTAACTTCATAATCACCCAAATCTTGCTCAAGTCTTCAAGAATCAAGGAAGATAACCTTAGATTGTCCTTCATCAGGATAAGTCCTACTTCCAAAAATTTCATGCAAAAGGTTAAGGGTTCAAATATGTTGTGCGGGTTAGAAATAGGCCATGCATGTGGGACTAAGTTGTAGTATGTGATATTAAAGAACTAATTTGGGTAGTTCATTTTAAAATTTGGTTGAGGGAAGAGGGAATTGCCATTTTTAAACCTTGTATTCTACTTCACATGTTAGGTGTTTGATGAAATTCCTCAGAGAGTTACACCATGGGTAATCCTCCTAATTATTGATCGATTTCCGTTATCCCCTTATAGATTGTTAATTATAGAGGTGTTGGTGAACTGTATAAACATAAGGAAAAGCTCTTTGAGGTATGTATGGCTAACTTTAATCCTTGTAGAGTCATCTTGTTGGTGTCCCAGCACCCGGTATGAAATTCTAGTTTGAGCATATGTGAATTGATTGCCCTGCTATGTCGAGGTGTAAGACCTTGTTCTTTGAATTTATTAGTCGATTACCATGTTATATGAGCTTGTGAAAAGGTGATTCTTTGTGCTTATTCTATTATGTGCAAAGCTCGTTAAATGTTGAATACACCGGTATGAGAGGATGTGCTGCAAAACGAAAGAAATGTTAATGAAACAAAGTGTTGAATGTATCTAAGTGATAAAAGTTGTGTAGTAAATAATGGAAAAGAAAAAGGGATAAACGAATTGAGCTATGTGTTGATGGCATACCGTATATGACTCATTGTTTGATAAAGATTTATGTGGCCTTGATTTCATGAGGTTACTTGTTTGTTACCACGAATATCCTTGACGATGAGAATGTTTGTGGTTGAATTGTTGGTTGATATAGCTATTAATTGCATTGTTGAACGTATCAAAGTGCTAAAGGCTGTGTAGCAAATGATGAAAGTAAATATGGGCTGATTTTATTGAGTTAAATGATTGCGGAAACACCATATATGAATTACTATTGGTAAGGATCATTGTGCCTTGATTTCACATAGTTATTGGTTGATATGAACTTATGTTCTTCATGATAAAGATCCTTGTGATATAATTGTTGATGGTTGTTGCTGTGAAATGTGGTTGTAAGGTGGGATCGGGTTGCACGCCGCAGCAGAATTGTCAGGTAGGATCGGGTTTTATGCCGCAACACGAAGTAATAAGGGTGGAGAGATAATAAGGGTGAACTGTGATTGTACGGTGGGATCGGGTTGCGCGCTGCAACACGAAGTAATAAGGGTGGAGAGGTAATAAGGGTGAGATGAGAATGTACGGTGGGATCGGGTTGCGCGCCGCAACAGATGAGAAATTGAAACAAGTAACTGTGAAATCTTCATTTTTGGTTTTTTGTATACCTGCATGGTACTTGTGTGGTTACCCTAACCATTTTCTAATTGTGTACTGTTTGATTCTACTTAGAATAAACTTTGTTTATACATGCTAGTACTATTCAATCGTACTAACGTCCCTTTTGCTGGGGGCACTACATCTTCTATATGGATGTAGGTGATTCTATAGCAGGTAGCTCGGTTCACCGTTAGTGGTGCCTCCTATTCATCTCTCTAGCAGTTCTTGTGAGGCCCATTTCCTCTCGGGGCCGTGTGTAGTCTATATCATCTCATTTTGTATATTTTATGTCTTTTAAGGTATAGCCGGGGCTTTGTTGCCGGAAAGTATTGTGTACACTCCTAGTACTGTTAGAGGCTCCGTGGTCAATGTGTGGGTTGTATATTCATATTTTGGGCAGTAAATGTGTTTACTAGTAATCGTGGTCTGAATCGTAATTATTGTATGTTTTGTGATTATCAAATGTTGAAATGATAAAGGGTGAAATGAACTCAAGTATTAGTTTCATGTTTAAACTTTAAATTGCTAATTCATATGGAATAAGGTATATTTTAAACACGGGGTAACGCGTTGGGCAGGAAAGGAAATCCATGTCTGCTTGATCAGGATCACCCGGTTAGGCACCAGTCTCGTCCCTCGGTTTTGGGGCGTGACAATTTCTTTACCTTCCTGGCATCTGACTATTTATTGATTTTTATATGATGCTTTCCTTATTTTGAGTAGTACTCTCCTGATTGCTCGCTATTACGCCTGTTAATTGACTGAACTCTGACTTAAATTGATTCTGAGTTTAACGTCTTTCCTTATTTGTGTATGTTTGATTTCTTCCCTTATCTGTCTGCCAAACCGAATACTATTTAAACCCTTTCCCCTCTTATTTTTTGTTTCATTCTCCATGTTTTCATAATCAGTGTTAACCGAACAACATGTCTTGAACCTTACTTTCAGCATGATTCTACCTTTTATGCTCCTATGACTCTCTTCTAATCTTATGGTTAATACTGTTTGTTTAATATTAGCTATTTTTGAATAATATGAATCCTCCTATAAGCTAGCTTAATGTTTAACTTGTTTCGTGCACTATTTTTTGATCTTGCACCTGTTCTGAACTTAGCATCTTTATGATACCATTAACTTGAAATTGGTTCATTAATCCTAACCTCACATATTTCTATGGTTACTTAATGTGTCTTGACCAACTGTTCAACCAAAATGTTTGTCTTAACATGCTTCTGTGATTAAGTAATGGTTGTCCTAAATGTCAGCATGCTCACTTAGTATAATTAGGTCTCTTTGAAGCTATGTACTTTTCAAACTTTGTTGTTTTCTGAATGCAGTTCTGTGTTCTAAACCTTGTTTCTTCTTAAATCAAACTATTTTGAAATCTGCCCCTACTTCCTTTTTATATGCTGATTTTTAAAACCTCCACTCTTAGTCTCATAGGTTCTCAACCACCCTAGTGTGAGCACTGCTCAGGGTACACATGAGACTCCTGTGAACTCTAACACACTGGGAATTGGCTCCCAAACTCTTGTGAGCTATCTTATGAATGTGTGATTCTGATGTGAGCATTGCCTGGTTCCCTGAAGCCCTTGGGATCTTTGACACATCAAAAACCTTGTTCTAATGTGCTATGGGTGAATCAGTATGTTGTGCCTCAAAGTTGTTATGGTCGGAAGGCCTGGTTCCCAAGTTTATTTGGGCCTAATAAATGCTCCCTATAGTATATCTTATTACTATTGTATAATTCATTTGCCATTCTGGTCTATAATAATTTTGTAATAACAGATTCTGGGGATATTTAGTAAAGTTGGGGGGTTTTCTTATTTCCTTTTGTTAAACTCGGTATAAATCATGCCTATAGGGTTTCAGTTATTCTGTTAATTCTGTTCATTTGGTAAAAACTGTATGAGTTCTATATTTTTGCTTAGAAATCCTGCATGTAGGACTTTCGTTGATGGTATTAATTTTGAGTTCTACATTTGCATCATTTGAGATCCTGCCTATAGGGTTGATATTATAATGGCATTAGAAATCTTGCGCATAGGATCTATCAATATGTCTAACAGACGTGCATTAGAAATCATGCCTATAGGATCCCACTATTTGATTTAATTATTTTCTAGCAATGTGTACAATTCCTGCATGTATTACCGCTCACTAGATGTCATGCCTATAGGGTTAAATAAATTCAATAATAGATACCATGCCTATAGGACTAAAATCGGTTTCAACCCTAGAAATCATGCCTATAGGATCAAAAAAATCAATTCAGATGATAGATGTGGTGCCTATAGGATCAAAATCAATTCTGATAATTAGAAAGCATGCCTATAGGATTTAAAAGGGAAATAAAACATGTCTCTATAAAGTTAAAATCAGTGTTACACCTAGAAATCATGTCTATAGGTCTGTAACCATTAAACTTGTAGAAATCATGCCTATAGGATTCCATTAATTGGTTCTGAATTCAATCTCCATTGTCAATCACATTTGGCAATATACCTGTAGGACTTAATAATAATTCTGGGTTTATATTTGTGATGTATTACTGCCTGAAGTGCCCAGATTATACTGAATAAAATCAGTAGGCAAACTACAGGTCTTAACACTCACCTTAATAAAACTGCACTCTATTTTCTCACATAGATATCCTGCTTATAGGACTTTAAAGTTTTAAAGTTTGTTGATTTGACAGCGTGCATTTGCTGTTTTATGTGTGGAGGTCAATATGAGACCATATTTACCGTTTATCTGAAAATCCTATTGTTTTGCTTGTCGCCTAGACTTCTACATTTTTTAGCAACATAGTTGTGTCTAGAACTATCCCAAATAGAGGTCCTAATACCTCCAAGACCATAGATAAGGGACGGGTAGTGCACGCATAGGGAACGAGCTAGAATCAACTAGAACGCTTAAGTAACAACTTAAAGATAGTAATCGGGTGGTAAGGAGATGATATTTTGTTTGCTAAGTACTATGAGTAACACCCCGAATTGAGGGAGTTACAAAGTATTGCACGGGGTGATCCTATAGGCTAAAAAATTTAGGACCCCCCCCCCCCCACTTTTATTCCTATTTTAAAATAAATTGAGTACTTTATTTGTCCAAATTTCTTTCTTCCCCTTAGACTAATTCGCTTAGTTTAAGTTTGGCCAGGACCCACCGTTGTGGACCTCGAGGGGTGCCGAACGCCTTCCCCTCGAGGTAACTTGAGCCATTACCCGATCTCCAGTGATGTAATCAGGTTATATGAGTTATCTACTCTAGGTGCCCTAACACATCTTAATCCGTTAGGTGGCGACTCTCTCAATTCCAATTACCTACCCTCTCAAAATAATAGTTGTCCCAAAAATGTTGAAACCTGATTTCGGGAGAAAAAGGGGGCGCGACAAATACTAGAATGCTCAGAAATTTCAGAAGATAGGCAGTGGAATCCTAGAAGGGTTAAATATTTACCTTAGTATGACTTCTGCCCCTAGTTAATGAAAAAGAGAGATAGAGAGAGAGAGAGAGAGAGAGAGAGAGAGAGTGTGTGTAAGGCATCCCAAAGAACAAGTGAGATGAAGCAGGGGGAGCTAAAAGTTAAGGAACATTTTGTTGAAGTCTTCAAAATAAGGTGACAGACAGAAATATTAGCAGGAGAATAAGAAGGGAGTTAATGGAACATTATGAGTAAGATGTAATAAATGGGTGATAATGGTAAATCAAAATATGACAGGATGACAAGGTCTATAGTCAAGTGAAGGAAAAGAGAAGAGGAGACATGCCTTGAGACAATAAAAGTATAAGCCCTAAAGTCATATCCTCATTTCAAGAAATCAATTTCTGAGTCCATTGTCATTACAAAAAGGAAAAGTTAGACCCCCGAGTAATAGATATTAGTATGGGATAGTAAACAAAAAAATAGAACGTGAATTAGGGATCGAAGGAATTGGTAATAGTCGGCATCGTTTCAGAGATCGTGTTTCGACAATAATAGAATGAACAATAGAAGAATAAACTTCAAAGGTCATTCACGAAGACACTTCCCTAAAGCAAGAACTATGAGTAGAGTTAAGCTTCAGGGACTAAATGTTCAAATTACACCAGGTGTCACCCTTGTGCATAAGAAGTTCAATTATCCCTGGTGTAGAAGGGTTACCGCAAGGCGAATAATATGTGAGTGAAGATGTGGAAAAACAAATGCCAAAGATGAAGAGTTAACTATCGAATGGTAAAGGAAGAATGCGGTAAAAAGGTGCAAAGAATGAGATTGCATTTATTCAGATCCTACAGATATAATCTGACTCCAGAACATTATTCAAGCATGCTGCCTGGGAGAATCAATAAGGGTTTCGCACACGATAATAATGTTAAATAAGTGGGAATGAACACTTGATACATAAGGATCTCGTACGAGTGGTAATTTAAGACAAAGGACATAACCTAAGAGGTGTTACATAAAATACAGATATGAGAGTGGACCAACAGATAGTCTATAGTTGATTTAGGAAGAGCCTAGTTATGGCTAGATAGGAGGATACCGACAAATCAGTAGATCATGCAAGATAAAAGTAGTGAAACCCAACATAGGAAATTCAGTCTCTCGGATACAACATCGTAATCCTCGAGAAATATTCAGATAGGAGTTAGGGTAGTAGAAGGTACAAAATAAGTGTTACTTAAATTTCAATTTAGAGACAACCCAACAAGCACAAAGGCGCGAAGTTAAGTAACTAAGGATAATGATAGGCGAGTAATAACATCAGAAATACCGTGGGGTATACAATGTAATAAACTCGCAGCTTTACAAGAGTCAGAGGGTCTTCCCTAAGCACTGCAATGAAAGACCAACTGAGGAAATAAGGAAAAAGGCTTCAACATAAGCATAGCGACCTAAAGAAGAAATGGCCTTGTAACAGCAGTCTCACTACAATATTGTATGCACCATAAGAAAGTGGCACCTATCATGGCTAATGAACGAGAAGAAGAAGAAAATCGAGATTTGATAATTGACATCATATGAGATATAGGGAACTCCAGTATTCGTGGGCACTAAGATAAGCCAAGTATCCATGTAGCAAGTGACAGAACGACCAGGAAAAGTAATTTCTTACATTTAAAGACAACTGAGAAGGCATGAAAGGAAATCTATGGTGCTTGCATGTTAAAAGGAAGGTTGCGAGTAGTATAAATAGATGTGTGTAGGTCGCAAGCTAAAGTATGGTAGAGCAACACGGTTTTAGCTAGACAGGAGTAAGGATAAGAAAAGGTGAATGATAAAGTGACGAGAATAGGTAAGTCCTCAGGATTAAACCCTTCACAACAACAAAGCTGATGGTTTCCATAAAGTTATAAAAAGCTCAGTATAGCATGAGTGAACTTAAAAGAGCTTAAAACTAGGAGCATTTAGAAGAGATGAAATACTTCCCTGGTAGTAAAGTAAGGGTGTAACTGTGATAGATGATAAGAGGATGACGTTTAGGCCATTGATTGAGTAATGATTTAAAGAAAAGGGGATTTCATGGATGAAACATGATTAGAATACCCCCACCCCCCTCCCCCGATAGGATGAATCACATTGGGATGCTATGAAATACAGTTATTGGATTATAGTATCATCCCTAAGTGGATCAGGAAAATCACTTCAGATGTTCCCCGATGAGACCTGAGCCCTAGTGACGATATATTAATAAGAGGTTTCAAGTTATCAGTGGTAGATTATAGATCAACATTAAGGTGAATTAACAATAGATGGATGAAAGTTATAAATATGAGATGAGATTAGGCTATCATTATTAAGATGAACAGTATTAAGGAAGCATTAAATGGCTCAGATTTATACATATAGGATAAGCAGTGAGAGAGTAACCTAGAGTTGGGTGGCAGGCCTCGATAGTAATAAACCGAAATAAGAGTTATGGTACAGTATGACCTAGCTAGTTGTGGTAAATCCATAAGCATAGATAACTGAGGCTATGAAACAAGATATAGCAAAAGTCGTACGTTCAACAAAGTACCAATCAAAGAACTTTAGTACACCTATAGATGCCCAGAGGGACACCTTGTCATAGTAATATATATGTTCACAAAGTGAAGCCTAGAGATAGTTAAAATCTAATGGAAAAGATAGATAAGAATCTCATTGGTGCACATTCAAGGTTAGAATCGTACAAGCTGCATGAAAGAAGGTAGAAACAGTTACGATATTGGAATAATTTCGACCACAAGTCATGGTGTGAGAAAGAGGCCTAAAGGGGGGAATGCCCTAGCCTTTGGATTTATTCATCAAACAACTCCCTATATGGCAAAGACAATAGTAAAGTATTCGTAAGAGTTATTTCTTAACAGAAGGATAAGTGCATTAGTCAACATTCGAGGACGAATATTCCAAAGGGGGGATGATGTTACACCCCATGTTTTCGTACGTGAGAGTACGTCGTAAGTCAATTGATGTAAGATAACTAATAAGATTATATTTGGAAGAATATAAATCAAGTTAATCATGTTAACTTGGAGTTTACAAATATTTAAGCTCATGAATAACGAGTACCAAGAGGGTTGGAAATCTTTGAAGCTAAACCAATTGAAGAAAATAAGTTTCGTCGAAAGTCGACAAGTTTGGAATGTTATAACATATACTTTAGGGTGAGACTATGGTTTTTAAAATTATAAGGAGCTTATTATATGATTTATTTTTGTCGTATGATAGTCGTGTGCTACGTTTTGATGTCAAGAAAGTTGTGGAACAAAAGTTGGCAAAGACCTTCACAAGTTACATTCATAATGTGCTGAAAATTAGGTCAAATATAGCTGAGTTTTCTCCCAATATACTTGGAATTAGGGTATTATATACTACCAAATTGAAGATCTACGAATCTAGTTTCTAACGTATTTAACCATTCATCAATACAACATTGGAGTAGAGAGATATTTGCATTTTTGTGAGACTGCACAAAGCAGCTCCAATGGGACCCACAAAGTCGGTGTAAACTCTAGCTTGTATTTAAGTCAATTCTGAATATTTTTCACTCATTTTTATGGTCATAAAAAATTCCTAAACCCTCCTAAATACTCTCTAATGGTTCATCCATGATTCTAGGGTGAAAACCTAAGATAAAAACATGAATCCAACGCTAGAAACCTCGTGGTGCTTGGTAGATCGTAGTTCTTCATCTTGTGGCAATTTTGGAGGGTTCTTCAAAGTGAAATAACCTCAAGTATCATCTGGTTCTTGTTGATTAAGGTAATAATCATTCACTCCTTCATACATATTAGATTTTCAAGGTGAACTACAAGTGTTTACACTTCAACTTGAACACCAAAAGTTGATTCAAGAAGAGAATACAACACCTATAGTGTTGTGGTGTCATTGAGGATAATTGTTTTTAAGCTTTCTTGTATTTTGGTTAAGTTGTTAGGATAATAAACTACAAGATAATACTTGGATTAGCTTAAGTCACTTGTATGGTGTTGTATTGCCATTGATGGTTGTTGTAAGATAAATATAACTTGGATTTCAAGTTGAAGCTACTGTAGGAGGTATGTGTATTGTGTTCTTGAAGGTTCTTAAGGTTATATTGATGTTGATTAAGTTAAATGGTTGAACTAGACATAAACTAGTGAATTAAGTTGCAAATTGAAGAAAGTTGGAGTTGTGGATTTTTTTTTTCTTTTTGTTATAAATATATGGTATAAGGATGGAATAATTCATGAATTACTTCATTATCATATTAATGATGTTGTTAAGTTAATGTAAGAAGTATACGTGGTGATATGGGTTATACGGATTCCGATCGAGCTTGCCGCTCAAAATGACTGTTGAACTAATCGGAGAGCTTATTGTAAATTATATTGTTGTTGTTTGGGCTGTATGGTGACTTTTGGTAACATATGGGATGTAGTAAAAACATGGGAGGTGCTGTCTGTTTTCTTATAGAATATTGGTTTTGAAATATGAGAGTTACAATGCTTATATGATGACGACGAAGTCGGGTTACTCATTGTAGACGTAAGAAGATCACATTGAGCTTTGTTGAGGATTGGAGAAGAGATTGCAAAGGTATGTTAAGGTACTTCCTTCTTTCTTTTGGCATGACCTAAAGTGAAACGAACGTGAATGATACGCTATTTCATAATGAATCTACTCCTAGCAACTAAGGTTGTCCATGTTGTTCTATCCTTACAAAGTTATTCTAAGAAAGTATGTATGGTCCTTGAGTCCTAGTGAAGTTCATATTGATGGTATGATGTCCATAATGTTAATCGAAGATGTAACTACCTTACATCAGTCCTAAAGGTTTAGAGCGTAATTCCATGAGTCCAGCATACATTATCTATAGTATCTATTTTACTCTACCGAGTCGTGGTATAGTCGGCCCGGTACGGCACCTATTGTGAAACCACTTATCAGTTGAGTTTACTGAGCTCCACGTGGTCGGGTACTATTATACCGAGCCTTATGATGGCCAGGTATGCTTTTACCGATTCCTCTTTGAGGCCGGGTATGATATGATGATGATGATTCCCACAGAGGCGGATGTTTTTAAAAGAGTATGTATATATATGTATCACGCATTTCATGTCACTATCTCTAGAGGCACTCAGATGCTGCATGTTGTATCTCCTATATCTCTCTTTACATTACTATTCTTATTTATGCTTTTCTCCCTAACATACCCAGTACTTTATTCGTACTGACGTCCCTTTTGCCTGAGGACGCTGCATTTCATGCCCGCAGGTCCCGATAGATAGGTTGACAATCCTCCTAGTAGGCTATTAGCTCAGCAGAAGGTGTTGCTGCACTCTATTTGCTCCGGAGTTGCCTATTTGATCAGTATGATTCGGACATGCATTGACTGGTATGGCAGGGCCCTGTCCCGACCTATATAACATTTATGTAGTCATAGAGGCTTGTAGACAGATGTCAGGTATATGGATACATGTATGGCCTTGTCGGCCTATGTTTTGAGCTTACAAATAATCATGTCAGCCTTATAGGCCAGTATGTCATATGTATAAGTTTCTATATAATGTTGGGTCATCCTATGTCTAGAATGCTCTTATATTTTATTCTGGTTATCTCATGACGACCCTTTTGGACCATTTACCCATGATAGTATGATAAGAAATATATGATATGTTGGTACTCGGTTGAGTAAGATATCGGGTGCCCTTCGCGGACCTCCGATTTGGGTCATGACACATCCAACTTTTAGTCACTTTATTACTTGATGACCGCGTATACTTGTGTGTGCGTTTGGCCATAAAAAGTGCTTGGTGATATTTCTAGGGACTTAGATTTAGCTGTTTTTCGAGATTAGACTTTTACTTTTATCTTTAAATTTATTTATTTTTTTGTAAATATTTTTATTTTTATAAAAATTTGATCTTTCTCTTAGTGTATTTCTAGTTCTCCCAACATGACATTCGGGGATGAAATTTCTAGAGGTACAATTATTGATGAAGACGCTTGGTTGACGGAAGACTTTTATGGCCCGTCTTTTTGGGCTTGTCATGACCAGAACTCTGGGAGGTTTGAATTTGAATATGATAGTAAGGTTTGGTATTGGGATGAATATTCTCGATTAAGTGATTATACGAAACGACGTTGTCTTCTAACAATATTGGTGAATTATTAGTCTAAGGAGAGATTTGAGCTTGCACATAAAATTGAAACTTTTGGCTTGGTTGTGAATAACATAGATACGGATTTGAGTGCAAAGGTTAGTGCGTGTAACGCCCAACAATTTAATGATGAGTTGTGTGAAGCTGAAAAAAGTTTTCTAGACCAAATTGAGGAGCTAAAATGAGAATACCAATCATTAGACCATATTTTTCTTGATCATGCTAATATTGAGAAGAGTACTCTAGAGTCATATGAGGGAGTAAATAACATTACTTTTGGAGAATTGAGTGTATATATGGGGATGTAAATAGTAGTACAATTCATTAGTTAAGGCGCATTACACCTCATTCCAATCATTTTTCCACATTATGTTTAGATAGTAAGATAGTAAATGATCCATCGGAACCTATGGGGGAGTCAAAGAGTGAGGATGAGAGTGCCTATATTCTTGAATTTGTCATGCCAAAAAGCAAAAATATGTGACGACTCGGCTGGTCGTTTGGAGAGTTATAGCCCCGATCCCTTATCTTGTGTTTTCCCTGTGTCTTTTTCTGCTTATGAGTCTTGCCGGGAGGTGTTGGTCGTGGTTTCGGAGTGTTTCGGGACACTTAATCCCTAAACAGAAGCTTAAGCCTTAGAATTTGGACCGTAATTCGAACTGTGTGAAGACAACTCCAGAATAGAGTTATGTCGATTCCATTAGCCCCGTTAGGTGATTTTGGACTTAGGGGCGTTTCTGAATTGTCGTTTGGAGGTCTGTAACTCATTTAGACTTGAAATGGAGAAATTTGAAGTTTTGGAGATTTTGACCGCTAGTGGAATTTTTTATATCAGGGTCAGATTCTGATTTCCAGAAGTTAGAGTAGGTTCGTAAGTTGATTATGACTTGTGTGAAAAATTTGGGGTAAATCGAACGTGGTTTGATAGGTTTCAGCATTGGTTGTCGAATTTGGAAGCTTCAAGTTCTTTAAGTTTGAATCGGAGGGTGATTTGTGTTTTTAGCGTTGTTCGATGTGTTTCGAGGGCTCGACTAAGTTCGTATGGTAATTTAGGACTGGTTGGTTTGTTTGGTTGAGGTCCTGAGGGCCTCGGGTGTGTTTCGGATGCTTAACGGATTAAGTTTTGGACTTATGCAATTTTTGAAGTTGCTGGTTTCTGGTTTTTCGCACCTGCGGTGAGGAGATTGCAGATGCAGGATTGCACGTGAGGAAGATAAACAAGCACAAAATTGGAAATTGGAGACCTGCCAGGGATCACAGGTGCGGGGAGGATTCCGCATTTGTGATGACCACAGATGCGCTTATAAAACCGCAGGCGTGGTGAAGGATCACAGAAGCGGACAATATTCTGCATGTGTGCACACGCAGGTGCGTCCCCCATAGCTGCAGATACGGACCCAACCCTAATAAGTGAATTTCGCACCTGCGATGGAATTCCCGCAAGTGCGGTTAAAGGCTCGCATAAGCGAGTTTGTGGGCTAGAAAAGGGGGATTTCGAGGGTTAATTTCCCATTTCGATTTTTGGAGTTTGGGAGCACGGTGGGAAATGACTTTTTGAGGATTCTTCGAGGAGGGGTAAGTGGTTCTAACTCGGATTGGGCTATATTTCATGATCTATCATTATTTCTGTCTTCTAATTAGGGATTTGAGGTGGAAATTTTGGGGGAAATGGTAGAAACTTCATAGGCTATATTTTGAGTTTTGGAAGTCGATTTGAAGTCGGATTCGAGTAATTCTTGTATGGTTAGACTCGTCAGTGAATGGGTGTTCTTATTTTGTGACTTTTACCCGATTCCAAGATGTGGGCCCGGGAGGACTTTTGGGATGATTTCATAAATTCTCACTTTAGCTTAGATTTCATTGACTAGATTAGTTTCTTATAGCTATTTTTATGGTATGTAATTGGTTTTGGCTAGATTTGGGCCATTCAGAGTCAGATATTCGTGGAAAGAGATTCGCTATAGATTGATTGAGCTTGGTTCGAGGTAAGTGTCTTGCCTAACCTTGTGTGGGGGAAATCCCCTTAGGATTTGGTATTGATTTTACTATGTGAGCGCCGTGTACGCGAGGTAACGAGTGTGTACATGGGCTATTTGTTGAAAAACCTGATTTTATTGAGAAACTTCCTGCTTTTACCTTAATTGAACATACTAGCATGCATAGTCACCTTGTTATCTTAGAATAACGTGTCTATGTGCCTTAATTGAAATCTCTGCAGCATGCCTATCAATTTCTTGCTTCTTTTCCCGACTTGTACCTAGTCTAGACTGTAGTTCCTCTTGATGTACTAGCCGTTTATAATTGATTGTGCTATGTATTTACTTTGGGACTCGGTACGGTATTCCCGGAGATCCCCCCTGCATATTTAATTTTGGGACTATGGGACGGTATCCCGGTAGATCCCCCTGCATATTTACTTTTGGGACTACGGGACGGTATCCTGGGAGATTGCCCTGCACATTTACTTTTGAGACTACGAGGCAGTATCTCAGGTATTCTCCCTACATATTTACTTTTGGGACAACGAGACGGTATCTCGGGAGATCCCATGTCACTTAATTACGTATACTATTATGTCATTTCATTATGTTTTTCCTTTGTTGAACTTTAGTCTCTTATTACACTACTTATTCGCCTGTTTTTATTATTATATACCAGTGAGCCTGACCTGACCTCGTCACTACGTGACCGAGGATAGGCTCGGCAATTACTGGGTACTAATTATGGTGTACTCATGCTACTCTTCTGCACGTGTTTTGTGTGCAGATTCAGATGTTCGCTATCAGCCGCAGTATGCGTGAGTTCGACGTAGCTATTGGAAACTTCAAGGTATATCTGTCGCGTGCGCAGACCTCGGAGTCCCCTTATATTCTTCCCTGTGTCCAACATTTCTTCTGTATTTGTTTTTACTAGACTTCGGTGTATAGAGATGTTATTTCCTTTCTATATCTTGTGACAGACATTACGGGTTTTGGGAAAGTTGTGTAAGTAGAGTTTGGGTTATTGTACATGCCGAGCGGCATCGTTTTTGTTCAATCAGTATCTATTAAAAATTTGAAGTCAACTTTATTTTTCCAATATTGGTATTTTCTGTAAATTGTTAGGATTACCTAGTTGTGAGACTAGGTCTAGTCACGACGTGGTTCTGAGGGATGTTTGGGTCGTGACAAGTTAGTATCAGACCTCTAGGTTCATAGGAGTCGTGAGTCACAAGTCGATTTATTAGAGTCTCGTGGATCGGTATGGAGACGTCTGTACTCATCTTCGAGAAGCTATGGAACTGTTAGGAACAATCATACTTCTTTTGATTCCTTATCGTGCGAGTTATTGGCATCAAATTCTAAATTTCTCTATTCTTTTCTTTCTCACAGATGGTGAGGACCTGTACCGGAAATCTGATGACCAGGCACCCACGCCCCCTGCTAGAACCGCCAGAGGACGGGGCCGAGGTTGAGGACGACCACGCGGTACAGCCAGAGCACCTGCGCGAGCTGCGACAGAGGATCCCCCAGCAACTCCAACTGGAGGGAGCATCAGAGGTTCCTATTGCTGCACCAGCCCTCCAGGAGACTCTAGCCTAGTTTATGAGCATGTTCAGCACCTTAGCTCATGCTGGATTGATCCCATTAGCTCCCGCCACATCTCAGGTTGGGGGAAGGGCACAGACTCCCGCAGCACGTACTCCTGAGTAGAGGGTCCAGGTTGATCAGGCCCCAGAGTTCATTCCTATGCAGCTGGTAGCTTCGGTTCATCATGAGACCAAGACAGCCGCTTCTTAGGCGGAGTAGCTCAGACTTGAGAGGTACAAGAAGTACCACCCACCTACCTTCAGCGGATTGGCTATAGATGATGTTTAGGGTTTTCTGGAGGAGTGTCATGTATTCTCCGTAGTATGGGCGTAGCGGAGACGAGTGGGGTTTTTTTTACCACCTTCCAGCTTAGAGGAGCAACCTATCAGTGGTGGCATGCTTATGAGTTGAGTAGCCCGGACGAGGCAGCCTCACTTACATGGACTCAGTTCTCGGACATGTTTTTGAGAGAGTATGTCCCCAGAGCCTTAGGGATTCATGGGGCGCGGAGTTTGGGCAGTTGCACCAGGGTGCTATGACTATGTCAGAGTACGAAGGTGTTTCAGTGATTTGGCCCAACACGCACTAGCCTTGATTGCTACAGTTCGAGAGAGGGTTCGTCGCTTTATTGAGGGACTCCACCCCAGTACCACGATCAGTATGGTCAAGGAGTTGGAGTTGGAGATGGATATCTCTTATCAGCAGGTTGTGAGTATTGCTAGGAGATTGGAGGGCATGCTTTCCCAGGACAGAGAGGAGAGCAATGCCAAGAGGTCTCGAGATACTGGTTCTTATTCTGGAGTTCGTGCCCCAACAGCGCACCGTGGTAGGGGTTATGTGAGTCGCCTCGTTCATCAGCTATTCCAACTGCTAGTGGTGTTCCAGCCCCTTCTAGGCCCTAGGAGAATTATTATACACCGCTAGTATCTAGTGTGCCTCCTGCTCGGGGTGCTTTTAGCAGCCAGTCCAGTAGACATGGCCGGAGTCAGTCACAACAGCTACACCCTCCGAGGGGTTGTTTTGAGTGTGGTGACACTCGCAATATGGTGAGGGATTGCCCCATACTTAGGCGGGGTGCACCTCCACAGACTTCTCAGCCACCACGTGCTTCACCGGGTCCTCAAGCTATGATTCCAGCACCAACTCTAGCCCCACCTTCTCAGCTAGCTCGAGGTGGAGGTCGGAGAGGTTGAGGTCGCCCTAGAGGGGAGGCCATGCCAGGTATTATGCTCTTCCATCTCATACAGAGGCAGTTGCTTCCGACTCTGTCATTACAGGTATTGTTCCAGTCTGTCATAGACATGCGTCGCTATTATTTGACCCAGGCTCTACGTATTCCTATGTGTCCTCTTATTTTGCCCCATATTTGGGCGTATCTCAGGATTCTTTGAGTTCCTCTATTTATGTGTCTACTCCTATGGGAGATTCTCTTATTTTGGATCGCGTGTATCGGTCGTGTTTGATTACTCTTAGTGGTTTTGAGACCAAAGCCGATTTATTATTACTTAGTATGGTAGACTTTGATTTTATCTTGGTCATGGACTGGTTGTCACCCCCATTATGTTATTCTTGATTGTCATGCTAAGACCGTGACGCTGGCTTTGCCAGGCTTACCGCGATTAGAGTGGGGGGGTACCTTAGAGTATACTCTTAACAGAGTTATTTCATTTCTTAAGGCTCAACGAATGGTTGAGAAGGGGTGTGACGCGTATTTAGCTTGTGTGAGAAATGTCAGTATTGATACCCCTGCAGTTGAGTCAGTTCCAGTAGTGAGGGACTTCCCAGATGTATTTCCAGTTGATCTTTCGGGCATGCCGCCCGACAAAGATAATGATTTCGGGATTGATTTGTTGTCGGGCACTCAGCCCATCTCTATTCCTCCATACCGTATGGCTCCTCCTGAGTTGAAAGAGTTAAAAAAGCAGTTGCATGATTTTCTTGATAAGGGTTTCATTCGGCCCAGTGTGTCACCTTGGGGTGCTCTGGTCTGGTTCGTGAAGAAAAATGATGGTTCTATGCGTACGTGTATTGATTATCACCAGCTGAACAAAGTTACAGTGAAGAACATGTATCCATTCCCTCGCATTGATGAATTATTTAATCAGTTACAGGGTGCCAGGGTGTTTTCCAAGATTTACTTACGATCAGGCTATCATCGGTTGAAGATTCGGGAGCCAGATATCCTGAAGACTGGTTTCAGGACCCGATATGGTCACTATGAGTTTCTTGTTATGTCTTTTGGGTTGACCAATGCCCCAGCAGCTTTTATGCATTTGATACACAGTGTGTTCCAGCCTTATCTTGACTCTTTTGTCATTGTGTTTATTGACGACATTCTGGTGTACTCCCGAACTCGGGAAGATCATGAGCAACACTTGAGGACTGTGCTTCAGACTTTGAGAGAAAAGAAGTTATATGCAAAATTTTCAAAGTGTGAGTTTCGGCTAGACTCAATGGAATTCTTGGGTCATGTAGTATCGAGTGATGGGATCAAGGTAGATATAAAGAAGGTAGAAGTGGTGCAGAGTTAGCCTAGACTATCATCAGCTACGGAGATCCGTAGTTTTCCCGGCTTGGCCGGATATTACCATCATTTTGTAAAGGGATTCTCATCTATTGCAACACCTATGACCAGACTTACCTAGAAGGATTCCCCGTTTAGGTGGACAAAGGAGTGTGAGGAGAGCTTTCAAACGCTCAAGAAAGTTTGAACACTGCCCCGGTATTGGTATTTCCCATAGATTCGGGGTCCTACACTGTATATTATGATGCATCGCGGATTGGTCTTGGCGTGGTGTTGATGCAGGACGGTAGGGTGATTGCCTACACATCCCGACAGCTGAAGGTGCATGAGAAGAACTATCCTGTCCACGACCTTGAGTTAGCAGCTATTGTTTACGCCTTGAAGATTTGGCGGCACTATTTGTACGGTATACCTTGTGAGATTTACACCGATCATCGGAGTTTGCAGCATGTGTTAAAGCAAAAGGATCTTAATTTGCATCAGTGGAGGTGGTTGGAGCTACGTAAGGACTATGATATACCATTTTGTAGCCCCGCCACTTGAGCATATCCGCAGAATGGATGCCATGTTAAGGGTACAATTCATAAGTTCAAGGTGGAGAAAAAGTGGTTCACATCGTGCCGCAACGTTAAATTAGGCGCTTGTTGGGAGGCAACCCAGCTTTACAGCTTTTTTATTTTTGTTTTTTTTATTATTATTATTATTTTTATAGTGTTGTTTTATTTTGTAGGATTATGAGCATAGGAAGAAAAGCCACTGGAAGTGTGCAAAAGTGAGCCAAATGGTTGGAACTAGTGTGAGCTACCCGCATAAAGGACCATCCTTCGGAGAAGCCTGAGTACCTCGTGAACTGCTAGTGATTCGGTCTTTGGCCTTTCAGGGAGTTTCTTATCCACCCTCGTTATTTTTTTACTTTATTTGTGTATTAGGGACACTGCACTCTTTTAAATATGGGGTGAGAGAATTCCTTTAGATCATTAGTAGTATTATATTAGTATGTTAATTTCTTTTTTTTTCAGTTTCATATTTTTGTTTTTTATAGTATTGTAGTATTTTAGGTGATTAATTTTAAAATTAAAAAAATGAAGAATACTGAATAATATTGGATTTTTTCTAATGATGGATCTCCTAGACAGTTTTCTTGAGGTATTAAATTCTGGCAAAAAAATTGAAAAAAAAAATTCAAAAGTATGTCTTTTTATTTTTTAGGTAGTAATAATCCCCTGTGGTTTTTCTTTGTGCCTCAGTTCTTTTGCATGGGATGTAGTTTGAATCAGGTAGTAATTTTTCAATTTTTAGAGTATATTAGAATTTAGGGAATAAATGGCGGAGGAAATATGAGATTCCTTGGCACTCTTTACTTATTTGATAGTAGCATATTTAGGCTTTGGCATGTGTAGTACCTTCCCTATGTTTTAAAATTGATCATGATGCCTTTATAAATTGGATAGCATGTTTTGTGGCGCCTATGTCTCGTTTACTTGACTTATGTTCACTTTGTGCTTAATGTTTAATATCTCGTGGCTTTGTGAATACTTACATTTGTTGAGAGTCGGAATAGGACCGTCCTTAGTGAGTCATGTGCCATGTGTGGTAAGATTTTTGTATAGTCTATGTATTGTACTTGTGTCTAGAACTTGGCCGGTATGTGAGTTGAAGAGAAATTTTAGGTGATGTTCGGTTTGAGAAATGATTTTAGGCTTTCTTTGATCTTTTTGAGCTTATTGCTTACCATAAGTAAAATTTATCCCTAGTTACCCCTTTTGAGTCAATAGCTTTTATTTGGCACCCATATTACGAGCATATACCCTTTTGTTCTTAATTGACATTTTTTTTATCCTTTTACCTCTTAAAGTACTTTAATTGTGAACGGAGTGCTGAAAGAAGTAAGAAGGGACTAAGTGTGGGGTGGATTTTGAGTGGAACCAATGAAAGAAAGAATGGTGAACTTGTTTTGTGAAATAATACACCACTACCGAAAATTGAAAAAGGAAACAAAAAAAGAAGAAAAATCTGGAAAGAAAAGAGAAAACAAAATGTAGATGAATAAATATCTTGTTTTTGCTAGTGGAGTGTAAATAACGATAATTCTTAAAGAAAAAGGGAATATTATAGGGGGTGATACTGTATGTGAAGTTGAAGTTTGATTGAGATAATGTGTGCTTAAAGTTAGTTGTGTGATGTGAAGTTCTTAGGAGGGTGAACCACTATTTCTAAATATATCCTACACGTCCTTTAGCCCACGTTACAACCATGAAAAAATCCTAATTAATTTTAGATCGGGCAAGCCTATGGTACCAATTACATGCATGTGATTTCTTTTGTGAGAGTGAGTGATTCTCTTTGATATATGTGAGTCCTTAAAATATATTTAATTATTTGATTTGAATTTGTGGATTCAATGTATTCTCTTGTTCTTGTTGTGAGGGCACATGGCTTCATGTGGGATGGGTAACATTATTATATTTCTCTATGATGTTGGGTGTTCCAGACATGAATGCACTGTGATATTGAGTTGGATTTTGAGGGTAGGATTGTTATGAGCACATTGTCTTTATTGTAAAGAATGACTAAGTAAAGGGAAGTGTAAGTGATTGCATATGCTACAGCTTAATTGTTGCTATCAACCATGGCCATTGGTATAGTGTTCTTTCAATGTGTAAATAAAGTGCTCAAGAATAGTGTGAATTGGTTGACTCGAGTATCATGACCCAAAACCACTATAGGTCGTGATGGCACCTAACGTCGTCGTCAGGCAATCCAACAGTGACTGATCAACTTAATTACTCATTTTTATTACTTTTGAGATCATAATTTTTGTTAATTAAATAGTATGAAATATAATTTACATGGGGAAATGATAACAATCACGTGAATTACCCTACTAAACATCCAGTAAAAACCTCCAAAACCCGGTGCCACAAGTGCATGAGAATTTACTAAGGAGTACAATAATAAGACAACATCTGTCTAGAATGTAAATGAGATAGGATAAATAAATAGTACGATGGAGACTCGGTGGACTGCGATGCATAGCCTAGAATGCAGCTCACATAAAGTCTCCTCAACAGCTGCGCTTACGCGCCAAGATGATCACCAAATGAACCTGTCAGATCATGCACATTTAGTGCAGAAATGCAGCATGAGTACGTAAATCAATGCGTAACCAGTAACTATCTAGCCTAACCCCGAAGAAGTAGTGACGATGGGTCAACATCGACACTTAATAGAGGTCCAATAAAATAATATAATAAACCATAAGCAGATCTGAAGCACACAACAATAATGGGGTACTCTGCAAGTTACATAATCTTCCAAATATTTCTTTTAAAGTATGAATTTATCAGTCTATAATCTATCTTAACAGCTCAGAAAATGTCAAGTGCCAATATCAAATGAATAAGGAATACCATATAAAATGTCGAGCATCAGTGGAAGGACAATCTCGTGGTCAAAATCAAAAAATACCAAATTCTAGGTTTTCTACCAAAATTCATAATTTCTGCTAATTCCATGTTCAAATCCACATATAAACCATGTACTTACTCACAATAAGCGAGAATTACTTACCTGGTCATGGATGATGAAAATATTTCCTCCAAGAGCTCCAAAAATTGCCCAACCAAATGAAAATGTGAGAGAAATGGGCTTAGTCTCGCATTAAATCATTCTGCCCAGGCCTGCTCTACTTCTTCGCGATCGCGGAAAGACCCTCACAATCACAAAGGCCAATATTAGTGCCTCCACATTTTTCCTCTACGCATTTGCAACCAAAGGTCCACATTCGTGAAGCCTTGTGCCCTTGCCCTTTGCGTTCGCAGGTCACGACCCGCGTTCACGAAGGCTTAACTCCTCGCAGGCCCCAGCTCCCCTTCCTCTTCGCGTTCGTGTAGGCTTCCCTAGCCTCTGCTCCACATTCACATCTCCTTCACCGTGTTCGCCATTGGTAAATCCCAGTAGCACCCAAAAATCTTCTTTGCGAACGCATGAAACCCTTCGCGTTTGCGAAGAAGGAAACCAGATATAAGCAACAACAATGACAAAACAAGGATATTTTATCAAAAACCACCTCGAAACTCACCCGAGGCCCCTGGGACCCCGTCTAATCACACAACAAGTCCCGATACCTTATACAAACTCATCCAAAGGCTCGTAACACCACAAATAACATCAAAATCATGAATCGACAATAAAAATCTTTCTCTCAACTTTCAAACTTCCAAACATCGATGAACGCGTCCCAATCATATCAAAACATTCCTGAATGACGCCAAACTTTACCAAAAGTCACAAATCATGATACGAACCTATTCCAAGGCTTGAAACCCCAAACAGACATCAATAACATAAAAATCCACTTCAAGCCAAACTTAGGAATTCTAAAACATTCAAAATGCCAACTTTCTACAATAAGCGCTGAAATGCTCCCTGGTGACCCGATTCAAAACTCGAACACACGCCCAAGTCTAAAATTATCATACAAAGCTATTAGAACCTTCAAATCTCAATTCTGAGGTCGTTTACTAAAAAATAATACCTTAGAAAATTCTTCCAACTTAGAGTTTCCAAAATTAGAATTTTTCATCCGAAGCAACTTTGATCTTCACTAAATTCAATTTCGGCCACACGTACAAGTCATAAAACATGAAATGAAGCTACTCGAGGCCTAAAAATGCCGAGCGACGAGCTACAGCTCAAAATGACCAGTCGGGTCATTACATTCTCCCTCACTTAAACATACATTCGTCCTCGAACGTGCCAAGAATTGTTCCGAAGTTGTCCAAAATTACTATTTAACACCTCGTTCACCTTCCGGTTCCACCACAATCCATGTGAGCACATTATCTCGATCCAGACTCAAGATCCTCCCAATAACCTTAGTTAACAAGCTTTAGAACCAACATTCGAAATTTTCCAAGAGACCCGATTCTAACATACGAATACCACATCAGTCTCCACACGTTGAACCCACACATGACCATGCTCCTCCTCTGAAATCAAACCATGCACCACATAAGTTGCTTGACCATAACAACATTCTCCGACCACAATAGCTGTAATTTTACAAATTCGGTGCCCGCAATACACCTCATGACACATATGATGTTACACCCCATGTTTTTGTATGTAAGAGTACGTCGTAAGTCAATTGATGTTTGTATATAAAATATAAAGTTTGGTAAAGTTGGATTTAATTTACGGAAAAATCGAGTTAAGATTTGTTTTGTAACGAGCCATTTTGAGAAATTAAATCGTAAGCTTTATGATGTCATTTTGGGACATATCTCATACCAAAATGAAGGTCTTAGAACCTAATTTCTAACGGTCCAAATCATTTATTCATACGATATCATGGTAGAGAAATATGGATTTTTAAATTTAGGGCCGCCAAGTCACGTTGCCGCACTTCGGATAAATTGGCAGGTTTATAGGTTAAGTTGTGACACAGTTTTATCCCAATATATTAAGAGTTACAAGGAGAAGTTTATATGGAATTAAAGCTCCATGTGTTTAGTTTCTAACGCTGAAAACAATTTGTCAATATGATATCGGAGTAGAGAGATATAAGTGTTTGAAGTTGCACTACTCAAGTTGCCAAGCAGGAAACTTACCCACCTGCTTAGAGAATTGAGGCAGTGGGCTTATAAGTTGTCTTTACCCATTACATTTTGTCAATATGAAGATACTTCTTACAACAAACACTCTCAAGTTCTCCAAGAAGTGGTCCAAGATCCCAAGAACCAAACTCAAGATAAATCAATACAGTTCATCATCAAAGGTGTCAAAGACTCCCAGAGAAGGCTTCTATGATATTGTGGTGTGATTGAGGGATATTGTGAGACAATCTGAGATGAGGTTTCGAGTTGTAGTTGTTGTACAAGGCATGTATAACATCTTCTTGGTTGTGACTAAGTGTAACGACCCGGCCGGTCGTTCCGAGAGTAATAGCCCCGTTTTGCCTGTTTCTGCTTTATCGTATGTTGTATATCCTATTTATGTTATGTTGGGTCAGTTGGTTCGGGGTCGGAGTGGTCGTGGTGAGAACTGAGACACTTAATCTCTTCAATTAGCTTAATAGTTGAAAAGGTCAACTAGGAGTTGACTTATTGGTAAACGACCTCGAAATGTGGATTTTATGGCTCGGATAGCTTCGTTAGGTGATTTGGGACTTAAGAGTGTGTTCAGAATGAAGTTTTGATGACCGGTGTAGAATTAGGCTTGAATTAGCGAAAGCTAGTTTTTGGCGATTTCCGGTTGGTAGTGGAAAATAGGCGATCGGGGTCGGAATGGAATTCTGCAAGTTGGAGCAGTTTTGTTATGTAATTTTGGATATGTGTGCAAAATTTCAGGTCAATCAGATGTGTTTTGGTCGGTTTCGGCATCATTGGCTAAATATATAAGTTTCAAAGTTCATAAGCTTGAATTTGATGTAATTTTGGTGTTTCCGCATTGTTTTTAGTGTTTCGAAGGCTCAACTAAGTTTGAATAAGGTTATGGGTTGTGTCGAAGTGTTTGGTTGAGGTCTCGAGGGCCTCGGGTGTGTTTTGACAGGTTAACGAATCAAGTTTGGATGTTGGAAAGTTGCAAAATTTAGCTAGTGTTCTGTTCTGGTGTCCTTCTATGCGATCGCGTGGGTAAGAATGCAATCACATAGGCTAGCTGGGGGAAGCATGGGTTTTTATGCTATGTGATCGCATGGGTGGAGTCCATGATCGCGTAAGAGTGGGTCTTGTGTGCAGTGCGATCGCGTGGGTAAGATCTGCGATCGCATAAAGTGTTCTGAGGCACGTGAGGGGGATAAGTGTTTGAGCTATGAGAATGCGTGTGTTCGTACATGAACGCATAGAGTGGGATGGTCTGTGTATCGCGAACACATCCGTGGAAATGCGATTGCACTGAAGGAAATTAATTGTTGGGCAGAATGTTTTAAAGGCCATTTGTGCGAGATTAGCTCATTTTTCCTCCATTAGTGAACGAGTTGGGAGCTCTTTGAGAGAGTTTGAAGAGGAAATCAAAGGGAATCACTTGAAGGTAAGGTTTTCAACTTCATAACTCGATTCTATGTCATTTTCTAAGTAATTAAACCGTAAATTTCTTGAATCTAAACCCAAAAATTGGGGATATTAGGTGCATGAGAATTTGAAGTTTCTTTTGATGATTTGAGTGGACAATTGTGGTCCGATTTTGGTGTTCTTTGTATGTATAGAATCGTGGGAGGATGAGAATTCTAGTGATGTAAATTTTATCAAATTCCGAGACGTGGGTCCGGAGCTCGGGTTTGGCCGAATTTCGAGAATTGTGTCTAAATTGATAATTTTCGATTGGGTTTTGTTCCTTTAGCGTATATTGATGATGTTAATCTGGTTTTGGTTAGATTCGGAGAAATCGGGAGATGATTTGAGGGGCAAGAGCATCGCGGATTAGGATTGTGGCCCGGTAGAGGTAAGTAATGGTTATAAATCTTGTCCTAAGGGTATGAAACCCCGGACTTCATATTTCTCACTGTTTTTAGAATGGCTTACATGTCGGATGACGAGTATGTGGCGTGCACTAATTTTTGGATTGGACTTGGTCCTCTCCTCGGCAACTATTGAGTTGCGTATTTTACTATAAATCATATGTTAAATTGTGTTCTAAAGACTATTCCTACATTTGGGCTATAAGCCGTGTTTGAGGCCTCGTGCCAACTTGTTTAGACCCCTTGGGGGCGTTTTTCTACTATTTCCTCACTGTTGATTTATGATTTACACTCAGTCATATTGTGCTTAACTATTTTCGAAATTCAGCCTTATTTACACTATTTTGAGATATAAAAATGATGTTTTGGGTCGAGTACCCCGTTTTACTGATATGCCCGAGGGGCTTTTGAGAGGTTCTGACTGAGTGAGGCCGAGGGCCTGATTTTGAGGATATGATACGCTACGAGGTGGCTTGATATTAGAGCTTGGGCTGAAGGATCCCCTCCGGAGTCTGTACACATCCCTAGTGAGCGCAAGTACGTACTGAGTGCAAGTGCCGAGTGATTGGGAGGTATGAGTGACTATGAGGTATGCACGAGGGTCCAATTATGAGTGACTGTGAGGCATGCCCGAGGGGCAGGTTCTGAAATATGTTTTTGCCCGAGGGGCTACTTATGATTTTACCACTTTCACTCTGAACTTATGAAACATGTTTTTGCCTGAGGGGCCTTTTTATGACTTTTATCGTTTTTACACTAAACTTCTTGAAATTTATGTTTAAATTATTGGCAGTATATTTCCAAATGATTTTTACTGAAATTGGCTTTTAAGCGTGATGATTTAACGTATACATTGTTGGAAAGAAATGTTGTGCTTATTGTGAAATTATGAATTGATTTATGTGTTTCTTACTGCTCTGACCTGATTTATTTTCATTACTACTGAGTAAGTGTACTCACATTACTCTCTGCACCTTGTGTTCAGATCCAGGTGTTAGGGCAGAGTGAGCTGTGTATCTGTTCCAGAGATCTTCTCGGAGACTTTTGCGAGGTAGCTGCACGTGTCTGTTGTCCTACCCTCTCTCTCTTCTTCTTACTACTATAGAGTTTATTCTTTTCTTTTCATTTGTATACTTTATGTGGATGCTCATGACCTGTGACTTCGGGATCTTGGGGGTTGTATTTAATATTCGATATAGCTTTAACTGTTTTAAAAATGTTTAAAAGAAACCTTTATGGGTATCATTTTAGTAAGGATGCAAGTGGAAGCTTATTACGATTTGAGTGTAGTTTTGGCTGGCCTAGTTCCACTATAGGCGCCATCACGTCTGGCTTAGATTTGGGGTCGTGTCAAGTTGGTATCATAGCGCTAGGTTACATAGGACTCACCGGTCATGAGCAGGTTTAGTAGAGTCTTGCGGATCGGTACGGAGACGTATGTACTTAACTTCGAGAGGATGCAGAACCCTTAGGAAAACCTCACATTCTTGAATTCTTGTCATGCGAATCCATTTTTATTCATCCAAGAGTGTAACTCTTGAATTCCTTCCACGTATTCGAACGCGCCCGAGGGTGCTTGGTATCAGTTGTGCATCGATAGCTTGTGACTTCCATAGATGAGATGTGATTTTGGCATGTTGGAATGGGCCAGTCTGGAGGACTTGAGGCCGAATTCATTCTGTGGCTTGAGTGATGATATTTCGATTGTGTGAGCCGTGCATTTGGGGACTTATATGTTCGTTTTTGTTCTTATTGATGAGAATTGGTGAGTGTGATTTGAAGGTTGGTTGTGTTCAGATTGTTGATTGTGACAAAAGGGTTGGCTAGAAATGTGGCAAGAACTAATTAGTGTTTGATTTCTGACTCGGTTTGGTATATGGTTTTGAGTTGTGAGTGTATTGGAAGACCTCTCATATTGTGTAGTTGTGGAGTGAAGTGGATCTTTCTGTTGGGTTATGAGTTCCTAGTGATGTATTTTGGGCTAATCATTTCCCCAGTAGCGTTCATGTATTTGATTAACGGTGTATTCCAGCCGTATTAGCACTCCTTGTTATTGTATTTTTTGATGGCGTCCTGGCATATTCGCGTAGCCAGGAGTAGCATACTTAGTATTTAAGGATGGCATTATAAGGATTCAGGGAGGAAAGGCTCTGTGCAAGGTTCTCCGAGTGTGAATTTTTGCTTGGTTCAGTAGCACTCTTGAGACACGTGGTGTCCAGTGAGGGTATCCATGTGGTCAGATGTGTGTGGGTAGAGCTTCCAGAAGCTCAATATTTCTTTGACCACCGCTCTAGTGTTAGCTCTGCCATCAGCTTCAGGCTCTTACCGCGTATTGTGATGCCTCGAGGGTAGGTGTTGTTTGTGTTTAGATGCAAAAAGGTGTAGTGATTACGCGATAGTTATGGCATTCAGAAGTGTATAGAGACATATATGTTTGAGGCTAAGCGGGAAAGGGTATCACCTGCGGGTTGTCCTGGGGTGTGTGATCCTTATGTTATCCTATAGTAAGTTCTCTTCTACCAGTAAATGATATATGTTGTAATTTGAGTTTAGATCGCTTTTGGAAGTTGTCATGAATATTACAATGGTGAATGCGAGATTTGCAGATGACTTGAGCTATTAGACGGGTTGTGTTATTATGGGCGTTGTGGGTTATTGGTTGTCTTGGTCGTTGGCTTTGAGCCAAGTGGGGGAGTCTGTTAATGATAAGTTGATTACACGATTATGTGTTGTGTTGGTTTCAGTTCGAGGTATATTGGTAAATCAGTTATGACCTGCAGATGTGGGGTCTGGGAATGACGCGAGTAATGGAAAGTTCTTCTATATAGGTCATAATGTACTCTATTGGGTGAATGAGTTCTATTGAATGATTTAGTGGAAATTGTAAAAGGTGTAGTGTGTGCAGTGTATGAATTTTTTTGTGGCTTCAAGTGAGTAAATTACTTTCCTAGTATGTTAGTGTGCGAACGGGTCAGGTCGATTCTGTCTAATTGATTGGTGTAATTGAGATTTACGTTGGAGGGTGTCAGGAATTGTAACATTTCTACATCATCATGGGTTCTACATATCAGTATCAAGAAGGTGAAGGTAATGACTTTAGATTCGCAGGAAGTCTCTTTAGGGTAAGTATTTTGAATGTGGTACTTTTGGGGATATTTGAGAGAGTATTCGGCGGCTTATGAGCCTTAAACGGTATGGTTTTGTGATTGGGTCGCATGTGGTGAGTCTGGGTTGAGAATCGTGGTATTACGGCAAGGAGAAGTAACAATTTGAAGGTAAGTCAGAAGAAACTTGGATAAATAGGATAACTTGGTAGTAGGTCGGGTCGGCATGGTAAGGGATACGATTAGTTCTTTGGGTGTTCATGCGGTGATGAGTTTTTACGGGTGTTTCTTAGAAATGCTCTTGGATTTTTGGTGGCCTGCCGTAGCTTGGTTGAGTTAGAAGGATCCAGTCCTGATGGTTTGGTGTTGCACAAATGGGATTTTGGATAGTTCCTAATAGTTTCTACCACGGTTAAGGATGCATATTTTCTTCTGGCGTGAGGTGCGGGTGATGTGTAGTTATTTTGCTTCTAAATGGGATCAAATGAAAGTTCTTGGCTAGTTGGGTATGTAGTTGCTTGTGGCTCGGAAGGGATCATAAAGTTCCCATAATTTCCCTAGGATGGCATGGTGTATGGGGTATATGGGTAGAGTTGAGATTTACATATGTGAGGTCACGGTTCAGTTCTGGAAGGAAGGTCAAAACAAATTTCTTAGATAGAAACGGCAGTTTCAGATGACTTGGTAGATGATATCACTATTGGGTGGATGATCCGGGTATACATTTCAGAAAGGGCAATGTGTGGAGATTAGGGTGCTTCATTGGTATTGCGACGCTCTCTTGTTGGATCGACTGTTGAAATTCAAGGTTGCTTGGTGACATGGAAGAATTATAGGGATATCCCTCATGGAATGATTGAGTATTTGGGATGTGTCATGTATTCGAGCGGTGGAGCTGAGATCAGATATAGTAATACGTGCATTTCATGGATTTCGAGACTGAGAGTTCTCATAAATAGGTTATTTTGTGGTAGTGAACAGTGAAGATGCGAGCAGAGCTAGTCGGATGTTAGTATGTACCCTGATTCCTTCATTGTGAACTTTTCGGTAAGTTATCTATATGTTGTGGGTGACCAAAGTTAATTTAGGGTTATTGGTAGGTAATATGGGTGTGTGTTCTGCACCGGGTCGGAATTGTTGGCTCTGAATTTCTATTATTGAGAGATGTACCATTCGATTGTGATTGAGTTTATTCATGTTCTGGAGTGATCTATGAGTTACCCTTCGGTGTTGCGAGGAGTGGTGATTATTGGTTATATGCTCATATGGTGCGGTTCTAATTGGGATTTATAGCTAGATTTGAGTAAGGTAAGTAATTGGGTGTTGCAGTATTGAGACGTGTTGGCTATGAATCTTCTGATTCATGTGGCATGGTATCGTCCAGTTTCCCCGTGGTTATGGAAATACACTTTGAGTGCTTGATGTCGAATTTCGAATGGTTATTGATTTTGGGCAAGCTGCCTTGAAATATTTCAAGTGGACCAGCGTTTGGATGAGATCGCACAGTGTAGCGGAGTTATGTAGGGGTATGACCTTTGGTATTGGATTCGTGTGTTTTGATTTTTACGGTGTGTGCCAGGCTTTTAGCATGATGTTGTGATGATAATTGTTAATGGCAGGATAGTCCTCTCGTGTGAATCTTTCACATAATTTGATTACGTTAAGATGTTACTATTGAGTGCACGAGTTGCACAGGTTATGGATCCTAATTGTATCGATGTGTCATGTCATCAGAGTGGTCGTGTTGAATGAGAGGAGGTCATTGGACCTACAATGAATATTTTCAGAATTGTTTACAGCATAGTTGGAAGGATAAATACCGGGAGTCAACTTAGAAATCTGCTATACTTCCTGTTTGGGAAGGGGAGCTTCATATCTGAATGGTCGGACGAATGGTTATTAGTTTCTACATGTTTCTTTCCTCATCAGCAGTATGTGAAAGTGTTAGAGCGAGGCATTTCTTGGTAAGAGGTTATGTACCGGCATTGGGTTGTTCTGAGCAGCTATTGTGGTTAGGATTTATCGCTCTAGGTGATTGAGTCATGCGGTGTATTATGTGATTTCATCTGGGGTGCGTATATGGCTTGATTCAGCATGTTCAGACTTGTTCAGTTTATAGTTATGGAATTTTGATCTTGTATATTGTTTCAGAAGTGGGAATTTGGTTCTAAGGTTTATGGGTCAGGATTGGATTTCGAAATTTCAACGGTGTTGTGCTATTGGACATATATATGATAGGGTGACGTGGGATCACCCCCAGTTATGTGCATGGTAGGCTAATTGGCAGTTTGATGGTGTTGGAAAACAACTCTTGTCACGTTCGAGGATGAACTTATGTTTAAGTGGGAGAGGATATAACGACCTGGTCGGTTGTTCCGAGAGTAATAGCCTCGTTTTTCCCGTTTCTGCTTTATCGTATGTTTCTTAGCCTATTTATGTTATGTTGGGTTGGTTGGTTTGGGGTCGGAGTGGTCGTGGTGAGAACTGAGACACTTAGTCTCATAAATTAGCTTAACAGTTGAAAAGATCAACTGGGAGTTGACTTATTGGTAAACGACCTCGGAATGTGGATTTTATGGCTCGGATAGCTTTGTTAGGTGATTTGGGACTTAGGAGTGTGTTCGGAATGAAGTTTTGATGACCGGTGTAGAATTAGGCTTGAATTGGCGAAAGCTAGTTTTTGGTGATTTTCGGTCGGCAGTGGAAAATAGGCTATTGGGGTCGGAATAGACTTCCAAAAGTTGGACCAGGTTCGTAATATCATTTTGGATATGTGTGCAAAATTTCAGGTCAATTGGATGTGTTTTGGTTGGTTTCGGCATCATTGGCAAAGTTTAGAAGTTTCAAAGTTCATAGGCTTGAATTTGATGTAATTTTGGTGTTTTTGCGTTGTTTTTGGTGTTTCGAAGGTCAACTAAGTTTGAATAAGGTTATGGGTTGTGTTGGCGTGTTTGGTTGAGGTACCTAGGGCTTCGGGTGTGTTTTGATAGGTTAACGAATCAAGTTTGGATGTTCGAAACTTGCAAAATTTTGCTGGTGTTCTGTTCTGGTGTCCTTCTATGAGACCGCGTGGGTAAGAATGCGATCGCATAGGATAGTTGGGGGCAGCATGGGTTTTTATGCTATGCGATCGCATGGGTGGAGGTCGCGATCGCGTAAGAGTGGGTCATGTGTGCAGTGTGATCGCGTGGGTAAGGTCCGCGATCGCATAAGGTGTCTGAGGCGCGTGAGAGGGGTGAGTGTTTGAGTTATGCGAACGTGTGTGTTTGTACGCGAACGCATAGAGTGGGCTGTCTGTGTATCGCGAACGCATCCCTGGAAATGCGATCGCACTAAAGGAAATTAATTGTTGGGCAGAATGTTTTAAAGGCCATTTGTGCGAGATTAGCTCATTTTTCCTCCATTATTGAACGAGTTGGAAGCTCTTTGAGAGGGTTTGAAGAGGAAATCAAAGGGAATCACTTGGAGTTAAGGTTTTCAACTTCATAACTAGTTTCTATGTCGTTTTCTAAGTAATTAAACCGGAAATTTGTTGAATTTAAACCCAAAAATTGGGGAGATTAGGTGCATGAGAATTTAAAGTTTCTTTTGATGATTTGAGTGGACAATTGTGGTCCGATTTTGGTGTTCTTGGTATGTATATAATCGTGGAAGGATGAGGATTCTAGTGATGTAAATTTTATCGAATTCCAAGACGTGGGACCGGGGCTCGGGTTCGGCCGAATTTCGAGAATTGTGTCTAAATTGATAGTTTTCGATTGGGTTTTGTTCCTTTAGCGTATATTGATGATGTTAATCTGGGTTTGGTTAGATTCGGAGCGATCGGGAGCCGATTTGAGGGGCAAGAGCATCGCGGATTAGTATTGTGGCCCGGTAGAGGTAAGTAATGGCTATAAATCTTGTCCTGAGGGTATGAAACCCTGGACATCATATTTCTCACTGTTTTTAGAATTGTTCACATGTCGGATGATGAGTATGTGGCGTGCACTGATTTTCAGATTGGATTTGGTCCTCTCCGTGGCAACTATTGAGTTGCGTATTTTAGTATAAATCATATGTTAAATTGTGTTCTAAAGACTATTGCTATATTTGGGCTATAAGCCGTGTTTGGGGCCTCGTGCCGACTTGTTTAGACCCCTTGGATGCTTTTTACTGCTATTTCCTCACTGTTGATTTTTGATTTACAGTCAGTCATATTGTTCTTAACTATTTTTGAAACTCAACCTTATTTACAATATTTTGAGATATAAAAATGATGTTTTGGGTCGTACCCCGTTTTACTGATATGCCCGAGGGGCTTTTGAGAGGTTCTGACTGAGTGAGGTCGACGGCCTGATTGTGAGGATATGATACGCCATGAGGTGGCTTGATATTAGCGCTTGGGCTGAAGGAGCCCCTCCGGAGTCTGTACACACCCCTAGTGAGCGCAGGTAGCTACTGAGTGCGAGTGCCGAGTGCCGAGTGACGAGTGTTTGGGAGGTATGAGTGACTGTGAGGTATGACCGAGGGGATGATTATGAGTGACTGTGAGGCATGACCGAGGGGCAAGTTCTAAAACATGTTTTTTCCCGAGGGGCTACTTATGATTTTACCACTTTCACACTGATCTTATGAACATGTTTTTGCCCGAGGGGCCTTTTTATGAATTTTATCGTTTTTTACACTAAACTTCTTGAAAGTTATGTTGAAACTATTGGCAAGTATATTTCCAAATGATTTTTACTGAAATTGGCTTTTAAGCGTGATGATTTAACGTATACATTGTTAGAAAAAAAGGTTGTGCTTATTGTGAAATGATGATTTGATTTATGTGTTTCTTACTGCTCTGACCTGATTTATTTTCATTACTACTGAGTTGGCGTACTCACATTACTCTCACCTTGTGCACAGATCCAGGTGTTAGGGCAGAGTGAGCTGTGTATTTGTTCCATAGATCTTCTCGGAGATTTTTGCGAGGTAGCTACACACGTCCGCAGTCCTGCTATAGAGTTTATTCTTTTCTTTTCATTTGTCTATTTATGTAGATGCTCATGACCGGTGAATCCGGGATCTCGGGGGTTGTATTTAATATTCGGTATAGCTTTAACTGTTTTTTAAAATATTTAAAAGAAACCTTTATGGGTATCAGATTAGTAAAGATGCAAATGGAAGCTTATTACGATTTGAGTGTAGTTTTGGCTGGCCTAGTTTCACGATAGGCGTCATCACGACTGGCTTAGATTTGGGGTCGTGACACTAAGGTTAATCTTGTTTTGGTTGTGTTGTTTGAGTGAAAAACCATAAGATAGCACTTGAAATAACATGGGATATGGTTGTCTTTTTGGTTGGACTGTTTTGTGGCTAAATATATGGTTTGTGGTGGCTGGAAATTGTGAGAAATAATTTGATAAATTTTTGATGCTTTTGTTAATCTTGTCTAGGTTTTAATTAATTTTATTGAAAAAGAAAAGATGAAAAATAAGTGATTGCGATAAAAATTAAGGTGCTAGACGTATGGGGCTGTTTTGGAAATTATTTTGTGGATGTTTTAAACTAGAAATAATATGATACATATAAGTATGATGTTTTGAAGCTTGTAAACTAATTTATGGAATAAGAGTTGGATTCAATTTATATCTTTTTATGAGAAAAAATGAGCTTGCCGCTCAATCATATTGCTAAGATAATCGGAAAAACTCATATTGTATTATATTGTTGTTGTTGCTATTGTTGGTCATAGTTGTTGTTTTTGGGCTATTGATGACCCTTAATGGTCTTTGGGATGTATTAAAAATAGGGGAGTTGCTACCCGATTTTCCTTAAGTCATACGACTAGCCAAATATGATGGTACGACATTATATGTTAACGGTAATATCATTTCAGTTGTTGTAGATGCAAGAAGTTATGTTGAGCTTGGGTGAGTAATAAGGAAGAGATCATACAGGTATGTTAAGGCTAATCCTTCTTTCTTTTGGCATGATCCAAGTAATGATACATAAACGTGATGCTATTTCATAAGTGTTTCTACTCTTAGCAGTTAAGGATGTCTATGTTAGTTATTCATGTAAAATGATATTCAAGCATGTCTAAGTATGTCCCTAAGTCCCTAATGCGGCATATGATAGAGATGTTAGTGTTTTAAGAACGATGGTCCATTGATACAGTGGTTGCCCACTGATCACGCTCAACTATGTCTTATAGAAAGACTAAACGGGCGCTGCAAATATAATCT